>PVJD01005112.1:0-121404 GCA_004026545.1 Mormoops blainvillei | reverse complement strand
GGCAGTGGTGTCATGCAGTGGTGCTCAAGGATGTCAATCAATTCTATTGATACTTCAAAGCTTTTTTTATGGTAACTGTCTTAATCCTATTATATTATAATAATTGCATAACTAGACATTCATCAGTTTGAGTAGAGAAATCTATATACATCTTGATTATATATTTGTAAATTTAGAATTTTGTGAATTACTGTTATAAATACAAATATGTGGATGTAAAGAAACCCAGACCTTTAGCCCTAGATCATAATGGGGGTTTGGTCCCAGACCCAAGTAGAATACAGTGACACTGATAGCACAGCCCTCATACATGGGCACTGTTTCCCAGACAAGTAAATATGAAGTTGAGACAGATTTCCTTAATCTATATCTTTCATGTGGAAGCTAAAATAGTGATAAGTCACATTACCTATGTATTACATAGCCCTGAAATTGCTCTAATCAATTGCTAAGAAAAGTTAGAGAGCCAACACTTCTAGAAGTTTCTCCAAATTATACAGGACTTAAAATGTTCTACAGGGGAGGAAAAGCAGTTCTGAAATTATCAACCACTCTCAAGAGTCACCAGCTTGATAATTAAAAACATTTTTTCTTAGTTCAGTGCTTATTATAGTATATTTTGAAAATGTGCTGCAGGGTTACAAGGCTTTATTTGTGTTTAATTATAAACACACATATAGCATACATTTTTAAATTACAATAAATATATAGACAGATGTAGGTAGTCTCATGTATCTGGACAATTCTACCCTTCCCCACATCCCTCTGTACATGTAGTTTTCAAATCTTTCTTTCCATTATCTTAGTTCCAATTATGATCAACTCTCATCCAGTTTTCTACGACTGGTCTCCATCCCTACATTCTTGCTAATCATGAACCCATTTTTTCACTCTACACCAAGAGATCAAGCAAATACACAAATATAGTAGGACTCAGTACTGTGACTCTACATACCCTTGGAAAAGAAGGTCAAACGCTTCACACAGCATCTTCGATCCTCCATGCCCGTGCATTCCCAGGTCCCTCTTTTTACTATTTGCACTTTAGCTGTATTTAACGTCCTATTGCGCCTTGATAGTTAGACCTCGTGATCTTTAGCCACTTACGTTTTTCCTTTCGCCTCTGCCAGAGACAAGCCTCTATGGCACCCCCTACCCACTCACAGAGCTGACACTGTTCAGATATAAAAATCACCAATGGTAGCCTCTGAGGGGCTCTCTCTCACTGTCCTGTTGCTACCTTGTGAACACTACTTCCAGAACATGTATGCAAACCATGACGGTACCTGTGCCTCGGTCTGTCTACCTCTCTAACCTGAGGGGCCTCTGGGAAAGAAATGTTGTCATGTATATTCTTATTCTTTTCAATATTTTAAACATTTAGCACATTCTACTACATGCTCAAAAATCATTTATTGCATGAATGAACAAAAACGAGCATACTCTGTATGTTTATGCACCCATATTATACCAAATCAGCTCAGTGGAATCTTTAAAAGTGTAATTTGAAAACGATCTGTATAATGGTAAGTCTGATAAAGCAATATAAAAACATTCCACATGATGTGAGAAAACTCATATGTTAAAGCTCTTCTAATTTTCTGTTGATATTTTTACTGATAAAATATTACACATGGAAGAATTACTTAACATTTCTTGAATCTCAGTATATTGATAAGCAAATCGCTTATGTTGATAGACATCTTGCTTACTATTTGGGAATTAAATGGGAAACATATTTAAAAGTTACTATCCTATCGACTGCCAAATTTTAGGTGCAAATAAATAACATTTTCCGTTCTTGGTTGAAATGCGTATAACCACCATCTTTCCCATTTCAGAAACATAAAACTGTGAAGGAATGTGATGAAGTGACAGGACATTCCTACCAGCCTACAGCACTACATCAGCTTTACTGACCCTTAAAATTTGTTTTAGACAATATTTTTATTCATGTTTTGTTTTGATTTCAAAGGAACATAGAGCAAATATTTAGCATAGAAAACTATCAGCTTCCTCTAAAGAATTTTATTCGTGTAAACACTCATAGCTTCTCTCTTTCCATCCTTGCCAAGAATCTTGGTTAAGGCCCCTCAATGCCCGGCCACAGAGATATATCCCAATTAATCTTAGCTAATCATCGGAAGGCCCACTCTGCTCTACCAGACACTCATATTTATAGCTTCCCTTATGGCCAGGGGTGGCCAGTTGGTGAAGTTTTGGGCAATACCGCATAAAGGGAAATCTTCAGGGTATAAGGAGTCTCAGGAAAAACAGCTCTTCTTTTTGATAGTGGGCATATCATGAGGATAACTAACTTCTGTTGCCCACATGGCTTCTCTTTGAACACAATTTAAGGATGTGATGCCAAGAGGAAATTACAACATTCATGTGATCATGAAATGACAGGACAGAATGCCAAGTCTCTGAGGATTTCAGAATAAATGTGTAGAGACTTTCTGGTACCTTTAGTATTTCATGGATTCTCTGCATCCAAACTAGAAAACACCTACCTACAAACCTCACGTGAGTGAAGAGTAGCATAATATGCCACATACAATATGCCAATCTGGTATGTTGTGTTGAGCTATAAGCACTTGAAAAACAACAAGTGCAGGAAGTGGCTTTCTATGGACTCCCCTTATCTGCCTAAATACATATCCTCAAAATGGGCTCAGTTGTTATAACGCCCCACTGCAGGAGTTTCAACACCCAGGGACCAGGAGAAGAAACCAGAAGGCTGCACTGCACCTGGGCAAAGTCTGTCACATCTGTTATATGTCCTACCTACTCTTCTAAGGGCACATTTATCTTCCCTAAAAATAATTTACTCTTCCCTACAAGACCTATACCCTAACCCTTTCCTTATTAAGATGGTATTTAAGCCTGATGTTTAAGCCACCTCGGGGAATTACTCATTTTTCCCTAGGAATCTCCCATTAATGCAAGGAGTTTACCTGTTAACAAATTTTTTTTTTTAATTAATGTCTTATGTTAGGGGGATCTCAGCTAATAGAAATGGTAGAGGAAAAATGATCTTTCTTCTGTTACAGGAGGAAAGCTTACGTTTCTGTTAATCGGTGTTTCCCTGACTTTTAATGAAAGCCTTCCTATTTGAGGTAATGCCCAAATAAAGAAAACTCTGGAGCTGAAAAAGAACGGGGTATGAAATCAGTGTTGCATCACAGTTCTGAGGAATGAGGAGGCAACTGGACTGTCAACTCTGTGATCTCGTCAAAATACCGAGTGCGCATGCGTTGAATGGACATCCAGGGTCCGTTGGCATGTTTTACCTTGTGCTTGTTTTCTACAGTGCTGACTTTTTCATTGCTCTTAAAAATATGGATTCTTGGAGTGTGGAGGGACCAGAAAGTTTTACTATAAGAATAACATTATTGAAACATTTTTATTTCCCTTTTCATATTTTCAGTTATTTCATGTGCCAGTCAGTTAATTTGGGTGGCATATTGACATGCCACAGTTTGCAGAGGTGCACTTGACTTTAAAATCACTTCCAACCCCATTCTCTCCATAGGCAGGGCCTTCTAATTCTTACGAAAGATACCTTTTCAGGGGCGGAAAAAGGATACACTCTTTCATTCTAGTGGAAAAACGATTTATAAATGTGCCCATCAGTCTTCATCTTTAGCCACATTTGTAAATCATGTGATTAAATGATTTAATGAAATCTAAGTACTTGGCACAAGGCACAGGGAGGCTTTTGTTTTTAAATGAAGGTGTCCTGTCTGTTACCTGTTAGTTTCTAGGAGGGCTTACTCAAAAGCCAAGCAATGCCTGGAGCAGGCGTCTAACTACGTGACAGAATAACCGTCATGGCAGGAGAGTGAAAGATGGAGACTACTCACCATTTTGGCTAATGATTCAAAAAAATATGAAGAAGAGATAATTCCAGAGCATGACTTCTTCTGAAAATAGTTTTAAAATGGATGAAGTAGTTGCTTCCGCATAATTTCAACACCTTTTGAAGTAACACAATAAAAGGGGCACAGTTTGTCTAGATTAAACATATTTTATTGATTTTCTTTTTTATCCTCAGTCGAGTGAATGCTATTGAGGTTTCATTTGTACAAGTTTGAAATACCTGGTTTTAAGTTACACATCGGCTCTGTGATCTTTACCCAAGTGTACATTGATCAAGTAATGCTTTTTTCCTCCTTTTGATTTGCTTTTTTTTTTTAATCAAAAAAGCAGTTCATAAAATGGGTACGACCTAAAAAGTACACTATTTCTTTTTGGCTTGCATTAATAGTGAAAGTTATCGTGAATTTAAATAAAGTAAATTAATCCAAAGAGAAATGTGGACAAGCCAGGTCTGATTTTAATACCAGGATAAGGTCTATAATTATATGAGCAAGAAACTAATAGTCACATGACTTGAGTTCTATTTCTGTACATCACGCATATATATCCTAAATAAGTTCCCAGATGCATCTAAAAATGCTGCTTTTTTATGTGTAAAATGAGAATAATATGATTATAACTGAACTATGCCTGGACAATAAAAAGTAACTAAAATGTTATTTCTCAAATACATTTTAATATTCTAGTTTTATGTTCCTTTCAATAGGACTCCTCTCTCCTTTGGCTGAAATTGCTTTACATTTCAAAATAACCTTCTACCTACTAGGTTTATTTAAAATTTTGAGATATTTCTCTAACTAATCACATCATACTTTAAAATTTTTATCCTATTTTGGTCTTCTAATATTCTTTGGTTGTTTTATTTTCTTCATCTTCCCTCCCTCCTTTCCTCCTTCCTTCCCTTCTTTCCTACTGCTTTTTAAATTTTGAGCCACAAAAGTTTGTTGTGAAATCTATAAAAATACTTGCATCCTCTTCCCCATAAAATAAATACTTTTATTCATCTTTATGCATCTGTAGCCTGCCCATGGTGACAGTATAAATATTGTTTTTCCTAGAAAAGCATAGAACAAAAGAAAGAGGCCCAAGACCAAAGGGGATGCAAGGAGCATCTGATTTCAGATTGTACTGTGCCCAGTGGCTCTGATTCTATTGCCTCTCTTTCCCTTGCACCCACAAGAACATGTGCCAGAGTAATTGAACTTAACAAAAATGGTAGATGAATTAGAAGGCATATTAGACTATGCAGCCAAACATGGTAAGGGAGTGGTACTGCCAAATTACAAAGGAAAAAGATCAGTGCCAGGGTGTGAGCAACAGCAGGGATTATTGTGGTGGTACCAAACCATGGGAAAAAGTGTCAATATGGATAGCAGTGTCCTGGACATCAGTGATGTCAACCACCACTTCAGAAGCCATCGGTGTGTTCGTTGTGCAGTAGTTCCCCCTTTATCTGTGGGGGTACATCCCAGGAACCCCAGTAGATGCCTAAAACCACAGAGAGTAAAGAACCCTATATAAATACTATGTTTCTCCCTATATTGTATTTACACATCTATGATAAAGTTTAATTTATAAATTAGGCAGAATAAGAAATTAGCAACGGTATTAAGAAATTGCTCTGGCGCCTTTCAAAATGGTTTTCCTTTTCCTTCCGTTGCTGGAAGCACACGGTGATTTTTCTCTGATACCCACTACTCGTTCACCCCGGCCCCCAGCGGGTCACCAATTACAATTCGATCACCCTTTCTCCCACGGGTTTAATTTGGGGTTGCACCCAGCCATCTGCGTTTTCCAGGCTCCCTTGCCACGGCAGTCATGGAAGATAAGATGCTCGAACCTTCCTGTGAGAGAAAACCTGCCACAGGGAGTTTGGAAAACTGAGACGTTACAACTGAGGTGCTTTGGAATCTGCCTCAACACTGGAGATGAGGTCCCTTTCTACTTAGGCAGCCCAGCCGAGGACTGAGGGCGGTGAGGACACAAGACCCCTCTATGCGGAATCCGTGTTGGAGGAAACCGTCACAGCTGTTGAGACTTTCTCAAACCTATGACAAGCTGAGTCCCTGCTACCCAGTGCTCTGTGCTGCGCCCTCTCCTTTCACAGGACTCACTTTAGCATTGGGTCTGAAAGCTTTCCCAGATAGTCCTTCTCCTTCTCCCCTTTATCTTCCATTGGCAAATTTACTTCCAATAAATCTCTTGCACTTAAGAAAAAAAGAGATTAACAACAGTAATAAAATATAACAATTATAAGAATATATTGTAATAAAAGTTATGTGAATGTGGTGTCCCTTTCAGCAAACTAGGATTAATTTCTTTTTTCTTTTCCTCACAACTTCACGATACATTTGTTATCATCGTAGATCTTATCACCTCTGCATAGGATATATATTTTTTCCTTATTAAGTCTAGAACTTTCACCTTTTCACTTGAAGTACTTTATGGCTTTTTTTTTTTTTGAAGTCCTTATCTGTATTGCCAGCATAATTACTCTTGGGCTTTGGGTCCATTATTAAGTCAAATAAGCTCTCCTTCAACATAAGCAGGGCAATACCCCAACAGGCCATCCGGACACCCCAGTTATTAAGTTCCAAGCAGTCGGGATATGTGGGTATGCTGAACAAAGGTGTGTCCTGGGCAGGTGGGAAGGAGCAGGGCAGCATGAGATTTCATCATGCTAGTCGGCATGGTGCACAATTGAAAACTCACGAATTTTCTATTTCTGGAATTTTCAACTTCTAGAATTTTCCTTTTAATATTTTCAGGCTACGACTGACAAAGGGTAACTGACGCCATGGAAAGTAAGACTGTGGATAATGGGGGACTACAAAAGATGATCAAACAGTGCCTCTTGTATCTTTTCCCAACCATATGATTGCTCTATACCATGAAATTTAAGGTCCGGTATCATAATGCAGCATTAGTATCTCCAGTTTAATGAATTTCACTGTAAGTCCATAGCGTGCAAGTGACGTGGTGCCTTGGAGAGGCACAGGTGATCACATGGACAAACTTCCTGCGTGCCTTCGCATACATACATCTCTGTAGCTCTAACTCTGGTATCGTTATTTTTCCCTAACTCCACTTTCTTAAGTAGATCGTGAACCCCATGAGTTTCCAGATCTTTCTATGTGTTTGTTTTATAAAGGTATGCCTATCATAATCACTTGTATGTAGTATACACGCAATGGAAATTAAATTACTTAGCTAATAATCTCTTGACCTTCACTCAGAGAGCACATGTCATCAAGATTTGCCACCTGTCTCAGGACCTCTCCTTGTTACATGGGCTGGTTCTCTGCATTTTTTTTTATCCTCCATATCACCTTGAATATGTTTTTAATTAAGCTCTAAATCCATCCCTGTTCAACTCATTGAAAATTACATCCCAAATCCATGCAGATGGCCCTGACTCCGAGGGCAGGTCTCCCGCCCTTTCGGTCTCCCAGCAGGACACTCAAACAGCGCGAACTGCCCCGATAGCAGACTTCACCTGTCCCAGCGACTGCTCAGCGCCTGACCCTACTCACGGCCCTCCGTCGCGCCCCGCCTGGCATCTGCACTCAGTCCACGGGAGCCCTTTCCCAGCCTGTGCTTTATTCTCCATCCGAAGGACTTACAAGTACACTGGTCCTTGGGAAATAGCGACAGTTCCTTACATAGATGGGAGTTTGAAGAAGATGACAAACGACCCCATATCCCTATTAGGGCTATTTCATTCCATTAAATAAATGCCTGCCTAAAGAGACTATTTGTCACCAAGGCATAATTTAATCAACCTCATACAGGGTGAGGAGAAAACTAGGAATTAGAACAAGTGCTCAGAACATGAATCAATTTTTTCTCCATCCAAATGCAAATGTGCTTCAAGCTATTTCTGTCTTCATACCTAACGACTGTACGTACTAAAAACTTATTTTCAGTCATTTGTGTCCATTAGCTAAAGCAATTTATTACATTAATACTTGTATAGTTATAAAATAATAATTTATATATTTTTGGCTGGATTATTTTAAAATTATAGCAAATAAATTATTTTTAAAAGATATCTTACCCAATAGTGTTTTTTACATGGAAATTCTTAAACAAAAAGCATGTAAATAAAACAATTTGATTCACAAATTATCCAAATCTTAATTTGATTTTATTCATAGTTAATGAGTTTAAATTCTTTATGACTGAAATAAATCTGTGTAATAAAATAGTGACTATATTTCTAATTAATGAAAATGTAAAATAAAGAACTAATATTTTAATTTTCATTAGTAAAGCATATAAAATCCACATGTAGTCCTAAAGGACGTAACTGTCAAACAGGTCATAAACCACTCAACAGCAAATCTAAACAGAGTACAACTAAGTGGTACATTTAAAATAACATGAAGTATATGTTCTCTGCAAATAACTATTCATAAATGGAGTATATAAAAAACTACAATGCACAAGTTTCAGGAACTAGAGTAAATTTTGAGTATAAAAGGAAAAAAAATTGTAATATCTAATTAATGGTGTCTGTGCCTAAATAATGAGTCAATTGCTGAACAAATAAGGTCTGTCTGCTGGTTATTATCATGGAATTATTATGCTAGTTAGTGACCCAGATTCACAATCTGAAATATATTTCTGAAGTCCACTCCTGTAGTGAAACATCAATTATTGCAGGGCTTTTTTTCTTGCCTCTGTTGATGTAAGATTTAATATTTTTGTGAAGTGTTATTACACCTTTAAAGGTTTCCATAGATAATCCTATTTTTAAATGGATTGTTTTTTACATACTTTAGGTAAAGCAATTCCAATTAAAACTAAAAAAGAAAATTGCATATTGCCTTAAAAGAGGTATCTATGATCATTTGCATTACAAAGTAAAAATCAGTGCAAGTTTTTGTTAGATACCGCTTTGCTAGGTGAGCCTTACCCATTACTAAATCTAGGCAAGGTGTTACTCATATACATTTTCTAAGCATTTCATGCTTGGTTTTTATAGAATATATTGCAAATACAACTCCAAATTAATTATTTGCCTTTCTTTTTTCTTTCGCTGGAAACTATGGGTTACAATTTAGGGCAGAGAGCAGGCTTCTTCATTCATTGCTCTATTCCTAGCAGTACTGTGCCTAACTTATAGAAGATACTCAACAGGTATATTAAAATAAATAACTGTTAATCAAAAATAACATTTAGCCAACAGGCAGTAATAAAACCTCCTCTCAGTCTCCACCAATAAGAAGAATGTGAAGATATATTCAGATTAATGTGCCCGTGGCTTCGCTGAGATATGGATACTTTCGTTGTGGCAATGTAGACACTTACCTTTCTTTCCATTGGGCTTCCATACAACATGCTTAAATTCTGAGACAAATAGAATTAAAATGTGGGGCAGCCTTTTAAAACCAAACAGGATAACAAGCATAGAAGAAAACTACAATGCTGTGTGAAGAACTTTAGTTATCTTAAACGCAGCTCTTTATAAACAGAATAAGGTTGGGGGCTGAGAGCAAGAGGCAAAAGAATTAAGAAGTACAAATCGGTAGATGCAAAATAGCCAAGTGGATCTAAATTAAATTATGGGGGATTTAGTCAATAATATCCTAATAACTATGTATGGTGTCAAGTGGGTACTAGCCTTATGGGGAAATAACTTCCTAAATTACATAAACGTCTAATCATTATGCTGTACACTAGTAACTAATATAATACTGAATGTCAACTGTGATTTAATTTTCCCCTTGGCTGGGTACCTTAGTTGGTTAAGACTGAGGTCCCCATACTCCAAGGTTGGGGTTTCATATCTGATCAGGGCAGATACAGAAAACAAAGGTGAATGCATAAACAAGTGGAACAACAAATTACTGCTTCTCTCTCCCCCTCCCCCTCCTTTCCTCCCTCTCTCTAAAAAATTAATAAATAAAATAATTTTTTAAGTAATAAAAATAGGATAAGTGCTTGTCTCTATTTATTTATACATGTAAAAAAATCATGTAGGGAAAGTCACAAATGTAGAATTAAGCAGATAATTTCAGGGCCAGAAATGTTAGATTGTTTGTAAAATGTACTAAATAACAACTCAACAGAGTGATAATACTAGGATTGAGGTGGAATTATTCAAACTGTAGATACTGCCACCAAAGGTATCACAGCTAGGATGATGAGAAATGTGGAAAAAGATATAAAATTAATTAGTTTTAAAACTCCCTATTCGACCTCAGATAAACATTTAATGAACTGCCAAACAAGCATATAGTTATAAATAACTATATCCAGAATTATGTCAATATAGTTGGTAAATAGAATTTTTAAAAAGAAATAATTTTTAAAAGAAATGTGTATAATTATAATTATTCTGTTCAATGGGCAATGAAAAATTTTTAAAAATTTTGTATTTTAAGCTTTAATTTCAAAAGTATTCAAACTGAGTATTTTCTCTCACTCTTTAGAGCTTTATGTTAATAAAGGAACTTTATCCATAGGCTTATTAGAGCAGAGAAAGGGCAGAATAGACTTTTTAAAAATTAATATGAGCTACATTATAGAAATAAAGAAACAGATTCAAATGGCAATGTTAGTTGTCCAATGTCACACAGTTAAAAATTATCAGGAGTAAAACCGTCCTAATTTTTTTCCCCCCTGTTTTTACATGACACAGCTTCTTGAACTCTCTAGAGGGAAAAATGGAAGCATTAATATATAGCACAATCTTTACATATTTGAAAATTTATTCATACACTTCAGAATTCAACAACTAAAATACTGCCTTAACATAGGTTACAGTCTAGTATTTTGAATAAAGTTGCATTTATATTAAGATTACACAGATAAGTTCTAAATAATAAATACTTTTAGAAACATAGTCTAGAAAGCACATTTGAATTTGAAAGAGCTATATATGTCTTCTCAGAGTGGTAAATATATTTTAAATCACATCTCTTGTCTTATGTAACAAAATAGAGAAACATAATATTTGATATTTAGGATGTTTTATTTGCTGTTTTCATTTAGAGAAAGAGTGCTTTCACAATTCACAATTAGCTTTGCAGATAGATTATGAAATAAATACTTGTCATAAAAGTTTTATTTGTTACTCTTCTTTTTCCCTATGAATCTTTTCATAAGTAGATATATTACTTTACAAATAAAATTCATTTTCTACCTTTTCAGTAGCATATATTTTTAGAGAATAACTCCTGTTTATTTAAAATACAGATGTTGAATATATTTGACAAAGATCAAAACCAATTTTATGTCATATGCATTTCTTAGAGTGAGCTACACCATATTTAGCATAAATGAATAAATGTATTTATTCATTAACGGCTTTGCCAGTGGGGGAGCAAGAAACTTCTCTCTGCCCTTCTAAGGTTCTTTTGGCTGTTCTAATGATCAAATGAATGCGAGACAGATTAACAAGAGTAAATAGCAAAATATAATTACATATGTACATATGGGAGCTCCAACATACATGAGAGAATCAGAGACACCACATAAATAAGAATTTCAGAGACAGAAAAGGAAAATGAATTTATATGACATTCTGAGCTAAAGATAATCCGAGACACCTTGGAGCTTCAGAGAGTCACTCTACGATGATAAGAACAGATGTTCAGTAATTAGTAGTTTGCCTTCCCATATAAATAAGGTAAAAAAAAAAAAAAAAGGTGATCTCTGGTACTCTTTTGTAATGAGCAAGGCCCCTAATACAAACTCTTCTTGGTAGTTAAGGGCATGGAGGTGAGGTGGACAGAATTTCCTCTTGAACCTTCATTGCCTTTAGTGCAAAATAACGTGCTTGCCATAGAGGTACAACTTACAGTGACTCGTTTCGAACCCCTACGTGCTTGTATTTTTGAATTCAAAAGCTGATATATTCTGTTATCAAATATTAAAGTAAGACCCATAAAATGCCTACTTCACCACAAAAAAATAATTGCTTATTGGTTGAAAGTAACTAGGTATTAAAATTTTTTAAAATCGTATTATGTTCACCACTGCAGGCTGACTGAATCTTTTCAGGCTAGATTCACTAGGCACAAGGTCATTTCTGATGCTCTCCCTTATGTATCCAAAGGTTAATTTTCTCATATCCTTTCACATGTTTTTGTCGTTCTAACATAACTGACCCTTTGGAAGACAACTCTCTCCATCTACATGTGAAAAGTGCTGAATGTTTCCTTTAGTGAGGTTTAAATTGCTTTTAGCAGGTCAGGTCATCTCACTGAATGGTTTCACAGTACTTTATTCAGCTTGCAACTCTCAGAAATATAAAAATGTTTCACTTCAATTCTCCTTTTTGAGGGAATTTAGTATTATCTTTCTGCAGTTTAAAAATTACTATCTGTTATGTGTGTCTCCTTATGTTTTTCACTGTCCCATACTGAAAACTTTTTGAGAATTTTAATTTTTAAATATGACCGATGATGTAGAAGGGATATAATTCTGCCTCCATCTTTCTGACTTCTTAGCTAAGATCCCTGCAATAAAAGATGGACTAATAAGAAAAAAAACAAACAAAAGTGTGCTTTGTATTTTATTTTTATACAGGAAGGGAGGGAGAAAAAGAGGGAGACAAACATCAATGTGTAGTTGCCTCTCGTGCAACCCCTACTGGGGACCTGGTCCACAACCCAGGCATATGCCCTGACTGGGGAATTGAACCATTGACCCTTTGGTTCTCAGACCGATGCTCAATCCACTTAGCTATACCAGCTGGGTCATATACCATCTTAAGAGGGAATGAAAGGGGGCAGTAGGCCTCTTGGGTGAGAACAGAGGTACCCTCCCTTTTCAAAAATTCATATTTTGCCATTTCGCTTTTACAAGAGACCTACATTAGTACCTGTTTTCAATAACCAAAAGAAGTCCAAAGAGGATTTTGGTGTTAATGAATAAAAGCAAAAACAGCATTCAACATTTATTTTTCAGTAAGCCATTATAGAAGCTAATGTGCACCCTGAGCATCTAGAGTGGCGCCACCAAGCGTTCTCTCTGGGAATTACACTCAACTTCTCAGCCTCAAGCTTTCATAGCTTTAAACTGTGTCTTCAGGCATCTGTGGTTCATCCTTTAACAATAAATACCCTAAGGTATCAGAAAAGCATAAGAGAATTCCTAAGGGTGTAACACTTAGTGTAAAAACAGATATAATTAAACATTTTGATGTGGTGAACAAATGAAAACATTGTACATATTGTGAACTGCGGGGTCTACGAGCACCTTGACTTTTTTGCATACAAGTTAATGGTAACTGTTTCTTTGTTTTACGCCACTTCAACTTGTAAAAGGTTGATGAATGGGCCCTTTAGAAAAGAGATGGGCTTTGATAGGTTATGACAAAATTTTTCTGGGTATGACGTGGACTTCTAGTCTCCTCTTCTGTACTAAGAGTCAATCTTCCCTGGGTGTTGTGTTAACCAAAAAAAAAAGAAAGAAAGAAACAAACAAGAGAACAAAAGTTTTAGTCTATAATAAAAAATAGGATAATTTATTTGAGAAAAAAAGGAGGCACATACTAAAGTAACAACTTACATTGTGCACTGGACAGAACAAAGAGTTCTAAAGGCAAAAACCGCAGGTGCAATTCTCATTTAGGCCCTTTGTGCAAATGAACTATGCTGGCTAGGTCAACAGGGATTGTTAGATCCACTATGCAAACAAAGGAGGCAAAAACTACAAGTACAGTTCCATGGGGGTCCTCTGTGTAAGTAAAGGACGCTGGCTGGTGAAATGAATTGGCTCCTTTCACGGGGAGAAGTATAGCTGGTCCAGTTGCAATGGTAAAGAGGAAGTATAGTCAGTCCATAGGCAGCAGCTGTTGATCCAGGATGTTTATGGTTCAGCTATGAGCTTAGTGACAGATAAGTGACCTAATAGCAGTTCTGAGAACTGAGCCACAGGACTTACACTTCCTCAGTGGCCTCCTGATTCCATTTTAAGTGACTCTCAGCAATGCTTATGCCATTTGATTTTCTCCATTATCAGCCAAAGCTAGCGGGGAAGTGATTTTTGACAACTAAATTCACATTGGCGCATCTGTCTTTAGGCAGATAAGGGGAGTTTAAAGAAAAGAACACTCTCTGTAATGGCTGTTTTTTCAAGTGACTATATAGCTCAAAACAATCAATATACCTAAGCAGCATATTTTGAGTAGCATCCCTTGAACTCTCATAGTCATGTAGAGATGTCATTTTAGGGTGGCATATTCTACTAACCTTCAATAACTGGGTACCTCTTTAATTATTTCCTACATGGTGTGGTATCCCACAGAGATGCTTTGGAATCCAATTATTGCAATTCAATTAGAAGCATATATTAAACAATGACCAGGGCAGATTGTCTTGAAAAATTTTAAAGTTTAAATGTCTGAACTGCCTTCTACTAGGTAGACATTGCTCCTGTATTTTTATGTCTCCCATGGGTTCTTAGAAGTATTTAAGCTAAATGCCTAACACTTTTGGCATTAAAATACTGTTAAACTTCATAGAGGCTTCCTTGGGGAAAGCACTACGGGCTTGCCATAAATGCACGCTCTAGGGGGTCTCAGCCTGGGTCTGCCTGTATTAAATAACATTTCTGGAAATCTCTCACTTTGTGTATTGTTCACACCTGGCCTCGAGCCCTCTGTTTACTTTCCACTTCTTGTATTTATTGTCAACTTGCCATGACAACTCTATTGGGCTTCTGCTATTAAAACCATCTTTTCTATTTTATTAAGAAACATAAAGTGAAGAGTAATGTAATAATAATAATACACTATAATAATAACTTGTCTTTCATAATTTCATGTAAACTAAATGTGACATTTAAAGCTTTTCGAATTTGAACACTTCTTTTATATATTTTTTGATTTTTTCCTTAAATTTATTGGGGTGACCTTGTTTAAATGGATCATATGGGTTTCAAGGACACATTTCTTTGATATAAGATCTGTACATTGCACTGGGCACCCACCACCCAAAGTCAAACCATCTTCCATCATCATATATTAGGCCTCTTTCATCCCCCTTCAACATCCACCTCCTTCCCACTGATAACCACCACGTTGTTATCTGTGTCCATGAGTGTCAGATTTATACCCACATATAAATGAAATCCTACAGTTCAGACCTTTTCCTGACTGACTTATTTCACTTAATATAATATTCTCAAAGTCCACCCATATTGCCACAAATGGTAGCATTTCATTTTTTTATGGCTGAGTAATATGCTATTGTATACATGGACCACATCTCCTTAATCCAGTTCCCTACCAAAAGACACCTTGGTCATCTCCATGCCTTGGTTGCTGTGAATAATGCTGCAATGCACATAGGGATGCAGGTATCTTTGGGAATAAATGTTTTCAAGTTGTGGGGTAGATATCCAGGAGAGGGATTGCTGGGTCATATAAAAGTTCTATTCTTAATTTTTTGAAGAACCATTAGAGTGTGTTCTTTATGGCTATACCAGTCTACATTCCCAGCAGCAGTGAATGAAGGTCCCTTTTCTCCACAACCTTTCTAACTTGTTATCACTTGTCTTGTTGATAATAACAATTCTAACAGGTGTGAAGTGGTGTCTCATTGTATTTTTGGTTTGAATTTACCTAACAGCTAATGAAGTTGAGCATCTTTTCCTATGTCTGTTGGTCATTTGTATGTCTTCTTGGGAGAGGTGTCCATTCAGGTACTCTGTCCATTGTTAATTGGATTATTTGTTTGTTTGGTGTTGAGCTTTATGAGTTTTTATATATTTTGGATAGTAACTCTTTGTTGGAACTGTTGTTTGAAAATAACATCTCCCATTCAGTTGGTTGTCATTTGTTTGTTGGTGATTTCTTTTGCTGTGCAGAAGCTTTTTAATTTAATACAGTTTCATTTGCTTTTTTTTTTTTGCCTTTACTTCTTTTGCCTTTGGGGTCAAATTCATAAAATGTTCTTTTAGACCAAGGTCCATAATTTTAGTACCTATGTTTTCACCTATGTAATTTATTGTTCCAGATCTTATATTTAGACCTATGATCCATTTTGATTTAATTCTTCTACATGGCACAAACTATAATTTAGTTTCATCCTTTTGCATGTTGCTTTCCAATTTTCCCAGAACCATTTATTAAAGAGTTTTTCTTTTCTCCATTGTGTGGTTTTATCTTTTTTGTCAAAAACTATCTGCCCACTTACATGTGGTTTTATTTCTGGGCTCTCGATTCTGTTCCATTGATCTGTGTGCCTGTTGTTCTTCCTATACCATGTTGTTTTGATTATCATAGCTCTGTAGTATAATTTGAAGTCAGGTCGTGTGATACCTCCAGTTTATGAAAATTTTATCTGGAATATAATAAAAAGAATTAAGTAAGCATGTGGTACCATGTGTTCTGAAAAAAAATCACCTATATTTCCAAAGAAATTTTAGTTAAGATATTTGTAGATTACAAATTCGATAATTGCAGACGTGATTGGATTTTTTTGCTTTTTTATTGCTTTAAGAAGAACTGTTTTTTAAAAAATATTTAAAGACTTTATTTTTCTAGAACAGTTTTATGTTCACAGCAAAACTGAGAGAAAGGTAGAGATTTCCCATATACCCCAGTACCAACCCACCAAAAAAGGGCACATGGTATAATTTCTTTCATTATCAACATGCCCCACTGGGTGGGGGTTGGGGGGGTATTACATTTGTTACAGCTGATGAACTGGCACTGACATATCATTTTCATCCAAAGTTCATAGTTTATATTAGTTTATTCTCACTGTGGTACATTCTATAAGTTTGGGTAAATGTATAATAATAATTATCCTCATTATACATCATACAAAAGTAGTTTTACTGATCCAAATATTCTCTGTTCTGCCTACTCATCCTTACCTCCAAAATAACCATGACAATCACTGATATTTTTATTGTGTCCACAGTTTTGCCTTTCCTAGAATGTCATATAGTAGGAATCATGAAGTATATTTCTTTTTCTTACTGGCTTCTTTCACATAGTAATATGCATTTAAGACTCTTCTATGTTTTTTCATTGCTTGATTGCTCATTTCTTTTTGCACTGAATAATATTCCATTAACTGGGCATGCCTCATTTTTATCCGTTAACCTAATTGAGGTCCTCTCAGTTGCTTCCACATTTTGGCAGTTATGAATAAAGCTGCTGTAAACACCTGTGTGCAGGTTTCTGTATGGACATAATTTTCAAACTCTTTTTAGCAAAATACTAAGGAACATAATTGCTGGTTCACATGATAAGAATATGTTTAGTTTTGTAAGAAATCACCCAGCTGACTTTCAAAGTGACTGTGATAATTTTCATCCCCACCATAAAAATCCTTTTTAAAATTCCATAATTTTTGGGTCAAACAATCCCAACTATGGCCTTAAAAAAAGAAAATGTGAAGTGCTATGACATGGTAATATAGAAAATAGAGTTGAGCAAGACAATGGCATTGACATAAAGTATGTGAGAAAATGAAATTATCTAGGGTTGAGAAGAAGGCAGTGCGTAAAGGGTACCCATAAATGCCCAGAGAAGCAGGTAGATAAGAAGGTACATCAGATAAATTCCAAGAAAATGACATTTGTATCATTTTATCTGGAATATAATAAAAAATGATATTTGTATCATTTTATCTGGAATATAATAAAAAGAATTAAGCAAGCATGTGGTACCATCTGTTCTGAAAAAAAGTCACCTATATTTCAAAACAAATTTTAGTTAAGATATATGTAGATTACAAATTCAATAATTGCAAAGGTACAAGAGAGAGTAGAAAGAGTTTACTCTTTTATAATTAAAAATGGGTTTGTTATCTATTTGATCAAAAACTCAAAAAACAAAAATATCCTTCACATTAATTCTTTTAAAGAAATATAACCTTTTCCCACATTTAATAGAAATATAACTTCTTTTTTATTTACCTTTTTCCTCACATATATGTTATCACTTTTCCTTTTAAGAGACCCTTTGGGATTTTATTATTTGTGAGTAAAAAACCCTCTAAAAGTAGTGATGAAAAAGCAATTCCTAAAGAAGGGTGGGGAGACCTTGTGTTGTCGTTGTGTGTAGAAGAGAATTTGTGGAACAGATATACCCAGAACTGAGCTGCAATTGTTTCAGAAGCCAGCCTATGTCCCACCCCCTAATCCAGAGATCCCCTACATTTTTGGCAGCAGAGACTGGTTCATTGAAGACGACTTTCCACAGACCAGGACCAGGAGGTGGTGGGATGGTTTTCGGGTGGTTCAAACGCATTACAGTCAAGCTCGCCCCCTGCTGTGCGACCTGGCTCCTAACAGACCTGGGCTGGTACCACCCACAGCTGGAGGTTGGGGATGCCTGCCCCAATCAATACCTTCATGTAGATTTTGCATAATTATCAAAAGGGGTGTTTGAAATTGAGTTGCTACTCTTTCTTCTCTGAATAACAATCAATTTTATGTTTAATAAAAATTTTCAAAAGACTTAGAATTGTATAGTGAGAAATATTTTATTTCTTTAACATTTTATTTTCAAGAGACTTACAAGAAAGTTGCAGAGATAGCATAGGGAGTTCCATATACCCTTCACAGAACTTCTCCTAATGTAAATAGGTTAATATAATGTTAAATGAAAAGCATATCCAGACTTAGGTGAGGAGACTTGATTTGAAAAGACTATCACAATAAGGGGAACATTTTGAATATAAGATATGTAAGTTTCATAAGAGTTAGTCAAAAGTGTTTTTGTTTTGTTTTCTAGAGAGAGAGAGGAGTAAACAAGGCTAGAAAAATCCAGTGGTGGAGAGGTGAAATGAAAAAAACGACACAATGGGAGAGAAGATTAAAAAAATATTTTATTTTAAGGCAAACATGTTCTCTAGGAGGGACCCTTATGGAAGAAGGGCTGTGAGGGATCAGTCTGAGGGTGGGATCCCAGGAAAGTGAGAAAATCTTGACTCAATTTCAGTTAATAAGCATTTTGTTCCAATTGTTAAATGAGGATAAAATAGTTCAACTAATAATTTCTGAGTTGACTAATTGGAATTTGGGTAGACTGGGTCTGACCTTTTCATAGGGAAATAAAAGGTGCCTCTGTGAGTCCTGAGTCTAACAAGGAAGGGTGGTTCTCTGCAGGAAGCTGTTCTCCTGAATGCCAGGGTTGTTTCCCAGAATCACAGGCCTTGGGTACATTTCAATGTCATTAATATCGGAATACATGGGGAAGTAAAAATAAAATAAATAAATAATTAATTAATTAAATAAAATAAACATTAGCATAACATTGTCAACATGAATTTTAAAGCAATGATACAGCTAGGCACTTTATTATGGTTGAATTATTAGTTTATTCAAATAATAAGTGTTGAGGGAATAGCAAAATGCCAATACAATATGACATCGTGGTAACATTTTTATTTCCTATAAATATTGAGTCAAATTCCAAAACCAACATTTTGTTGACAACTCTAATAAATAACATCAAACACTTCTTTCCTCATTGGCTAGATGGATTGCTTAAAAGCTGAAATGGCAAAATGTCTTTTTGAGTTTTTATTTCTCATTTGTATCAGTTTAATTCAGCATTCTGCACCCCATAAGAGAACAAAAATGTTATTTCTCTTTATTGATTTATACTCACCATGGTGATTTTTCATTCCACAAATGCTAAATGACACAAAATTTAATTAAATGCAAGCATTTAATATATTGCCACTGCAAGAATCCCCATTCCCTCTAGCTAGCTTTCTTTGGGAGAGTTAGCATGGAAACTTTTCTGAAGTATTCTAGGTAATTGGTACTGATTAATGTGACCATTTAACTAATGATAAAATGACATACTCATCATTTCATATAAGGAAAATCATCTTCCTGACTAGAATTCAGTGTCCCACAAAATATAAAGACATGATTGTCAATTATTAGGAAAGTTGGCATCACACAAGAAAAAAAGAGAGAAAATATGTTGTCTCTAAAGTCTTAACCATGCATTTGTTCACTATGTAAAATATACCATAAGATGGGCAGTAAGTTTAAGGGAAGAACAAAATAGTACATTTAATTTGCTTATTTTCCTTTGAAAACAAATTCCGTTAAAATATCTGAGGTTTTTTCCTTCTCTATCGTCTATGAGTAAGTTTTATAAAATTTTCTGAAAATATTTTCACCTCTAAGTTTCATCAATTCAAATCCAATATGTTACACATTGGACATTTATAGGATTTTCAAATATAAAAATAACAGGAAAAGAAAATAAGGGGAGATAGGAATCCCAGAGGATTGAGAAAATCTCCGTTAATGTAGACTGTCCAGGGGCAGAAATGAAAAAAGAACTGAAGGGATATTTAGTGTCTCTGTGTGGGCTCAGAGCAGGGTAGCTCTCAGCTATGTGAGTCTTGAAGTTTCTGCAAGTATGAAAGGTCTTTTTAAGATAGGATGTATTATAGGATTTTACACCTGTAACCTATATAATTTTATTAACTAATGTCACCCCAATGAATTCAATAGTAAATAAAAATAAAATAAAAAAGTATATTGTTATTTATACCTGTTTACAGTTAAAATCTTTTTTTTTTTTTTTGTATCCTCAAGTAACATGGTGGAAAAGAATGAACTTTAGACTTGGAGTCAGATGATGTAATTTCCAGATCTGGACCTATTTCTTCAGACTCTCTGGACTGCGACAAATCATCCAGCCCATGTATGCCTCCAATATTTTGCTTGTAAATGGCAGTGTCAACATCGCTCCCACTTATTCTTGTGAAGAGGCTCTGATTATCAAAAGAGATGTTCTTGAGACAGTTTTGTAATAACAACAATAATAAACAAAAGGGAGATTTCCCTCCTCTAATGTTTCTTTAAAAAAAAAAGAAATATAATAAAAAGTTAGTATAAAATTGAACATTTATTTAGCTAGAGAAAAGAAATCACAATCAATTATGAATTTAAATAAGCTAGAAATACTATACATGTCAAAATCCAGAAAAGTAACACACTGTATTTATGATTTTCAATTTTATAAATAGTTATTTGTATAACTATAATTTGTAAAATATATTTATGGTATTTATAATTACCTACCTGATCCATCTTTATAATTATTCTTTTATACATGTTCTGAGTACCAACTCCTCATTCTTTTAGTCAAATAAATATCTTTGTGGTGTTTTCTTGAAAGATAAAATTAATTCACTCTTTTCTCTAGTGTAGTTTATCAAAACTAGTTTTGTTCTTAATTTATAGTTTGGAAAACTGTCTTTTAGTTTTATAACATGTAATTGATAGTGCTTGTAATTTTTTATAATTACTATTGATTTTGTGGAAAAATTTACCGAGTTTTTTCATCTCATGTCCCTAGTCAAAGCAGTGGTGAGTGCAGAGACCATGAGCCAAAGGTTCACTTTGAATTGTAAAAGAAGAAAAGATTAAATACTCCTGGCATGTTGAAGGCAAGGAAATGTGTCATAGAAAATGAGATTAGATATGCAGAGGTCACATGGGGCCTCGCAGGCTATCACAGAAGAATTGTTTTCACCTTAGTGAAATGTGAAGCCAGTGGAGGATTTTGAACCAAGGCCACACATACACTTTAACTTAACATTTTTATAGTTAATTTTTATTGTATTTTTTCAATTACCATTTATTCCTCTTGTACCCTCAACCACTCCCACCAACCACCTGTTGTCTGCATCCATGAGACCTTTTTTCTTTTTTTGCTCGAACTCTCCACCACAATCCCTGCCTCCCAACACAGAACTGTCAGCCTAGTCTCTATTTATCAGTCTGTCTCAACTTTGCTTGTTCAGTTTGTTCATTAGATTCCACATATGAGTGAAATCATATAGTATTTGTCTTTTCTATGCCTGCCTTGTGTCACTTGGCATGATGTTCTCCAGGTCTATCCATGTTGTTGCAAAGGATAAATTTGTCTTCTGTTTTACAGCTGTGTAGTATTCCATTGCAAAAATGCACCATAGCTATTTTATCTACTCATCTACTGACGGGCACTTGGGCTGTTCCCAGATCTTGGTTATTGTACAAATATAACACCACAATGAACATAGGGAGGCAAATATTCTTTCCAATTAGTGTTCTGGGTTTCTTTGGATAAATTCCCAATTGCCATCATTAATAAACCAGCAAAAAATGCTGGTGAGGATGTGGAGAAAGTGTAACCCTTGTGCACTGTTGGTGAGAACACAGACTGGTGTAACCGCTGTGGAAAACAGGATGGAATTTCCTCAAAAAACTAAAAATGGATCTATCTTTTGACCTAGCAATTCCACTTCTGGCAATTTATCTGAAGAAACCCCATACTTAACATTTTAACATTTCCAGCTGCTTTGTTGAGAAGCACTGTAAAGGGCATGAGAGAATAAGATCAGTCTAAAAGTAAAGGCAAAAAAATAATTGCAGCACCAAAAAATATTATAAACATTTGGGATAGTGATATTGGGAACACAGTGTAGGGATCATTTAAATACAACAACAAATAAAAACTTTTTACCAACTGAAAATTATATATAGTCTTTATCCCTCTCATTATCTTATGAAGGTAATCTCAATACTATTGCTAACTTTATGCCTTGAATATCCTACACCCTATGGTGATAATGGAAAACATAGCACTGTTCCAATATCTTTATAGAAATTTAGAGCCAGCTTATCAAAAATGTAATAGTTGGCCCTGGCGGATGTGACTCAGTAGATTGAGTGCCGGCCAGCGAACCAAAGGTAGCCAGTTCGATTCCCAGTCAGGGCACATGCCTGGATTGCAGGCCAGGACCCCAGTAGGGTGTGAGTGAGAGGCAACCACACATTGATGTTTCTCTCCCTCTCTCCCTCCCTTCCCCTTTCTGTAAAAATAAATAAATAAAATCTTTAAAAAGAAAAAGTAATAGTTGGATTTTCTTACAGGAAAACAAAATAGCTTGATACAATAAAATTAATATAAGATATGGAAATAAAGGAATGATCAATTTATTTACTACAAAATTCATGAATTTAAATTCTAAAAAGGAAAAATTATCTTTGTATGCAATTACCCTTAATGGTTTAGAATATTCTTTCACATCAGTGGAATTATTTGTCTTCTCTAACTTATAGACTGTGAAACCCTTAAGCAGAGAACCAAGTTCATTTAATTATGCATTCTTAGCTTTTAGCATAGTTACTGCCATATAAAAATGTTTAACAAATATTTTAAATAAAGGAAGGAAGAAGTAATTTAGACAGACAATCAATCACTTATCAGGAAAATGGAAGAGAATGGATCTGATGCGAGGTAGACTTGTATCAAGCTCACTCCCCACCCCTATTTTTTTTTTGGTATATTTTATTCATTATGCTATTACAGTTGTCCCATTTTTTTCTTCCCTTTATTTCCTCCACACTGCACTCCATCTCATCACCCCCACCTTAGTTCATATCTATGGGTTGTGCATATTACATCTTTGGCTTCTCAATTTCCTATACTATTCTTAACCTCCCCCTGTCTATTTGTTTTGTTTTGCTTCATTTTGTTTTACTTTGTCATCATTTTCCAGTCATCACTTTCCCTAGCCCCACCCACCTCCACCTCCCACCCTTGATCCTTCTTGCATTTGGCTTTGTCCATGGGTCCTTATACATGTTCCTTGATGACCCTTCCCCTCCCTTTCCCCTGTCATCCCCCTCCCTCCTCTCCTCTGGTTACTGTAGTTTTTTGTTTTGTTTTGTTTTTTTAATTTCAATGTTGCTGGTTATATCTTGCTTGCTTGTTTGTTTTGTTGATTAGGTTCCACTTATAGGTGAGATCATATGGTATTTGTCTTACACTGACTGGCTTATTTCACTTAGCTTAAAAGCTCTCCAGATCCATCCATGCTGTTGTGAAGGGTAGTAGCTCTTTCTTTCTTTCTGCTGCATGGTACTCCATTGTATAAATGTACCACAGTTTTTTGATCCACTCATTTACTGATGGGCACTTAAGTTGCTTCCAACACTTGGTTATTGCAAATTGTGCTGCTGTGAACATTGGGGTGCATAGGTTTTTTTGAAGTGGTGTTTCAAGATTCTTAGGATATAATCCCAGCAGTGGAATTGCTGGGTCAAAAGGCAGTTCCATTTTTAGATTTTTGAGGACATTCCAAGCTGTTTTCCATAGTGGCTGTACCAGTCTGCATTCCCACCAGCAGTGCATTAGGATTCCCTTTTCTCCACAACCTCACCAGCACTTGTTTGTTGATTCGTTTATGATGGCCATTCTGGCTGGTGTGAAGTGGTATCTCATTGTGGTTTTAATT
The DNA here is from genome assembly GCA_004026545.1 of Mormoops blainvillei. Classification (NCBI taxonomy): domain Eukaryota; kingdom Metazoa; phylum Chordata; class Mammalia; order Chiroptera; family Mormoopidae; genus Mormoops; species Mormoops blainvillei. The sequence goes on along the minus strand of PVJD01005112.1, from coordinate 97,294 downwards.
TGCTTTTCTCTGATGGCCTGTGATACTGAGCATCCTTTCATGTGTCTCTGAGCCCTCTGTATACCCTCCTTGGAGAAATGTCTGTTCAGGTCCTTTGCCCATTTTTAAATTGGATTGTTTGTCTTTCTAGAGTGGAGTCATGTAAGTTCTTTATATATTTTGGAGATCAAGCCCTTGTCCGAGGTATCATTGACAAATATATTTTCCCATACAGTTGGTTCCCTTTTCGTTTTGCTGATGTTTTCTTTAGCCGTGCAGAGGCTTCTTATTTTGATGAGGTCCCATTTGTTTATTCTTTCCTTTATGTCCTTTGCTCCAGGGGGCATATCGGTGAAAATATTGCTGTGTGGAATATCTGAGATTTTCCTTCCTAGTTACTGGCATGTAAAAAATGTTTAACAAATATTTTAAATAAAGGAAGAAGTAATTCAGACAGACATTCAATCTATCACTTAATGGAAAAATGGAGAGAATGGATCTTTTGTGAGGTAGACTGACATCAACCTCTCAGCAAACTGACACATTTCCCAAATTTTTTACCCTTTCATCTTGCTGGCAGTTTCTTTAGAGGGATGAGACTTTTAAGCAGAAAGGATAACATATGAATCTTTCCCTACTTCTTAACACTCAAAAGGTCAACTTTACAATCAAGGATAACTACTCTGTTCCAAGAGGATCTTCAAGCAAGTAGTTGATGCCAAAATCATTCTACTAAGTTGAATAGTTCATTTAATAATGACCTCCAGAGACTGTAATAATAAAGCATTCTTTTGGGATACAAAAACCAAAAACATTTTAAGTTTCTTTACTATACTACTGAGACGTTTCAGGTAATAATAATATCAAGCATTGGCTTGAGATTCAGATTTCCTCTATTTGAATTGTGGTTGGGCCACTGACAACTTACGAATTCATTTAAGTATTATGGGAGAAACAAAATCGGTCAGCCAATGTTTACCTCATATACAGTAGATTACCTGGGCACAAGAAACTTTGAAGGATTAGAAAATATTTTTGTATTTTTCTTTTCTTGGAAACCTTAAAATGAATAATTGTAAACATGACATTCAAAAAACACAATATAGGGACTTTTCTTCTATGACCCTTATATAATTATCTCTTCACTCAACTATACTATTTACATGAATAATTGTATAGTGATCAAATATCAGTATTCCTTATCATCTATGCATTTTCCTTATTTGGGCTTTTCAAAGAGCCTTCCTAGCTTCATAGCAAGCATATTCTAAATGTATGCATGAGTCAGACCAATGCATTATCATAAGGGCAGCTTTTATTATATTAGTTCTGTTGATTCATTATTATAAGATATCTTCACAGCGGTGTCCCAGTAATAATTTATTAGAATGCTCCATCATAGTATTGATACAGAATAGAAATTGGCCAAAGTAGGACTTGGGCATTTACAATATTAAAAATAATACATTATATATGGAGCTTATCTTCATTTTTAGAAATGAAAATATTTATTTATGCCCTCTATCTAAATATTGCATCAGTCATGGACAATAAGTTAAATGATGTTTAAAATGAATATCACTTAATAGAATATTTTCTCTGTAAATACAAAATGACCCAAATGCATATAATATCTCACCAACCTGAAGTGATAACATAAAAAAAAATTATGATGAGACTAATCATGTTTTATAATTTGCACACCGAATTTGTGTGAATGCTATTATTTTTTCCCAGGAGTCATGGTATTGCCCTTGGGTTTTTCTAATAAACTACAGTTTTATTTTTCCTATAGTTACTAAATTAAATATTCAGAAAGTAATAAAGCATTTACTTATTTGATAAACTGAATGTTTGTTTTGTTTAGGTGGAAAAGAATTAGATATGACTAATAGAAGTAGTGTTTTAGATCCAATGTTCTCTCCAAGGAGTCAAGGTGTTTTTTACCAATGAGAGAGGTCTCATGATCACAAATCCTGATGTCGATTAAATCAAAGTCTTCTGATAGTCTGCTAGTTGTACTCCTAAAATCAATTTGTTATTATTTAATGGAATTATGTCCTTGTGAATAAACTTGTGGTTAATGAGATTTCAGTAGAAATGACATGCACCACTTTCATGAGTTCCTCAATTTAAAACCAAGTCACTTGTGTAAATGTGGTAAAAACTAACATCCTTATAATATTGCCTCCCCATTTATGAAGACAGTGTGTGTTCATACATAATTTTTGTCCCTCAAACATAAACTTCTCCATAAATTTATTGAATAAATTATTAAAATTTATTTATAAATATATTTATTATTAATGTATTTTTACTCTATTTTCTAATAACTTGCTGTCAACACTAAAAATATAATTTTTAAGATCTCATGTCCAGCAAATTTAATTTCACATTAATTCTAGCAATGTAATTTTAGGCATTATTTTGGATTACCTGTGAACAAAAGTACATAATCTGGGCTCGATGTTAATTTTGTGCATTTTTTTACCTAATCTTTATAACTTAACTGTATTTTGATTTACTACTGAACCAGTTGGAATATGCATTTAGAAATTAAGGGATTTGAAATAGAAATCATGAAAAGTGTCACTTACAGGCAATGACAAGTTTTGTAGTATGACCAAAGAGGTTAGTGGATGAAGTATAATGAGAGATGTGTGTATTCTTATCCAGTTAGTCAAAGAAGTAAGATGTCTGCTTAGTGAAGAGATCTGGATAGAAGCTTAAGACACAAATAATATTGTTAGGCTTATGAGTGAGAGAGTACCTATAGGCCAGAAGCTACAGTCTATAAGGACTAAAAAGGAATGGCTTTTGGGATAATAGATTTACTTTACTAGGAATAATAGAAAGTAGAATATTCTAATGTTATAAAGCTCAAAACTAAAGTGTTTAGGGAGCAGAGAAGTTGAATATATTTGAATCAATAAATACTCAGATAAACCATTTTTCTCAGTCCTCAAATTATTTTAAAAATTGCCCTCAAAATCTGTTAAATCACCTCCAATTTATTTATTTAAATTCTGAGAGATGATCTATAGACAACTATGAATTTATAGAAGCATTTGTCTATGTTTAAGTCCCGTGAGAATTCTTCTATATTGATTCTTAAATTCTAAATTTCTTTACAACGCTGAATCTATGAAGCAGAATTTTATGGGTTATTTTCAGTTACCAAATTTAGACCTTGTCTTCTTCAGATTTCATTGTCAAAATATAAAGTTCAAGGATAAGTAATTTTTAGTGTCTGTCAAATACAGATATTCCTTACAAAATTCTTTGCTTTAATTTAAAAAAAAAGAAGTTTTAAGAGACTACAACCTTTGCTCATCTCTCCTTTATCATTTCTTAGAGCTCCTTTAATGTGTTCAGAATGTACCCTTTCCTCCTCTTAGTGCTCACACGGAGAGCTGTAATGAACACTATCTGCAGAGGGCCTTTAATTCAAATTTTACAACAGCGACCAACTGGTTTTGTAACTCTGTACCTTTGCTGTTGTAGTTGTTTTCTCTAAGGAATAAACTTCCTGAAATGTTTGTTACTTCAAGTATATAAGTGGTAGAAAGAAAAGCAACATTTTCAACATTTTAGGTTATTTAAACTCCAATGTTATTCTCCCTCAATCTCTGTTGTTTCCCATTTAGCCTCATTTCTTATGTGTGCCCTTTAAGAAGTCTTAAAAAAATCCCCACACACATTGAATGCCTCAAGACGCGTGAAAGAAAAGTATAAGTTTTAATTCTGTTCTCGCTTTGGAGACATAAAGTCTAAGGCCACTGTTTTTTGGCTGAAGAAATGTCACCTGAGACCCATAAAACTTGACAATAATAGATTGTGAAATTTCAATTTAAAACATTATGACTTTCATATGCCTCTCTTTGAATGTCTTTTTTTTTCTCCTCCATTTGCCACCTTATCATTTCCTAAAGTCTATTAAAGACCTCTTCTCCTGTGGAGTCACATTAGAAGAGAATGATTTTCAAGAATAAAAAGTCTCAACCTAGCAATAATGACTTTGTCATAAGAAGCAAGATAAAACACATCTTAACATTTATGTAATGCTGATTCTTCTAAAAATATAGCATACATTTTAAATTTAATGGTCATCAGTGAAATGGAAAGAATTAACATTTCATATTTCAACTCGTTCAAATTTTTAAATCACTTTTACATTGTGTCAACAGGATCTTTTTCAAAGATATTTCAAAATATTAACCACTTTTGCCATTTTAAAGCTGGAGCATATTTAGAATCATTTTTATATACATGTTCCCTACATTGAAAAATGAACATTAGTGGTCTTAATATGACTAGAATTATGCTGAATAATAAATACACAGTTATATTTATTTAACTTATATTTTTATGTTAAATTACAACAGAGTTTCAAATCCTGATGTTGAGTATGTTTAACATTATGTTAAAAATGATGTAGCCCTGGCAGGTGCAGCTTAGTTGGTTGGAGTGTTGTCCTGTAACCAAAAGTTTCTGGATTCAATTCCCAGTTAGGACACATGTTTGGGTTTCAGAACCTATCCCCAGTCCGGTGCCTGTGATCCCTGGAACAGGCATGGATGAGAGGCAACTACTTGATATTTCTCTCTCACATTGATGTTACTCTCGAAACCTCTCTCTCTAGAAGCAATGGAAAAATGTCGTGTCAGATTTTTAAAAAGTGATGTAATGACATTTAAAATACTGCATGAACAATAGAGCTATGTTAAATGTTTTTGTTAACTGTGATTGATATATTTGAGAATGCTGAATCTTTCTGTTTTAAAGTATGAAATCTTTGCAGCTTTTAGTTATTTTAAAGACAATCTTTGATTCCATTAAAATAATCTATATATTTTATGCAAGTGGGTTATTCTTGATTTCAGCCAGTATCTTTTCCTGCCTTTATAGTATTTGTCCTGTGTTTTAATAAAATTTAGTCTGCCACTCTATAAGCAACTCATTAATAAATAAATGAAATCATTTTAAAGTTAGTATAACATTTTAAATTTTATTTATTGACTTTTGTGTCTGATATTTCTGAATTCCCAATAAAATTCTTCAGTGTGCTAATACAAGAACATTTTGTTAATTTCTGATGAATCTTTCATTAAAGGCTTTATAAAGTAAAAAATTAAAAGTTTTCCTATTATAAGTGATCATCCATTAGTGGCAAATATAAGAATTCCCCCTTACAGGATTTTCAGGATTGCTTCTTTATTAAAAAGAATCTAGGATAGGATGACCCATTGTTGCCCAGGACAATTCATCTACCACCATTATTATGAGACTGCCTAATAGAAAATGTTTCAACAATAAACTTGAATATTCTTTCAGGTTACTAATATACATTTGCAACATGTTGAAATAAAATAAAATCATATGATCTTTTCAACAAATGCAAAAAGTGATGACTAAATTCAGCATTCTTTCATGATAAAAACTCTCAAGATATTTCATGTAGAAGGAAACCTCAAAAAATATAGACCATATATAATAAACACACAATTAACATTATACTTAATGTTGAAAAGCTGGGAGCAATTCTTCTAAATTCAGAAACCAGAAAAGGATGCCCACTCTCACCACTTCTATACAATACAATACTTAAAGTTCTATCCAGAGCAATTAACCAAGAAAAAAATTTAGAGGCATCCAAAACAGAAAGAAAAAAGTAAAATTGTTTCTGTTTGCAAATGACATCGTCTTGCATAAAGAATTCACCCAAAAGGACAGAGTTAATAAACAAGTTCAATAAAGTTACAGTATATAAAATCAACGTACAAAAATAAATCACATTTCTATAGACCAACAACAAGCTACCCAAGATGAAATTATCCCATTTACAACAGTATCAGAAACAATAAAATATTTAACATCTTTTCATATGTCTATTGGTCATCTGTATGTCCTCTTTGACATAGGAAAAGATGCTCACTGTCACTAATTATCAGAGATATGCAAATTAAAACTACAATCAGGTATCACCTCATACCTGTCAGAATGGCTGTCATCAATAAAACAACAAACAACAAGTGCTGTTGAGGATGTTGAAAAAAAGGAACACTTTTGTACTGTTGGTGGGAATGCAGACTGGTGCAAGTACTGGTGCAAGGCAGTATGGAGATATCTCAAAAAATTAAAAATAGATTTGCCTTTTGACCCAGCAACTCCACCTCTGGGAATTTATCCAAAGAAACCTGAAACACGAATTCAAAACAACATAAACACCCCTGTGTTTATTGCAGCATTATTTATAATCACCAAGATATGGAAGGAGTCCGTCCATTAGATGAGTGGATAAAACAACTGTGGAACATTTACATAACATAATACCACTAGGACATAAAAAAGAAGAAAATTGTACCATCTGCAACAGTATGGATGGACCTGGAGAACATTATGCTAAGTGAAATAAGCCAGTCAAAGAAAGACAAGTAACATATGATTTCACTCATATGTGGAATCTAAGGAACAAACTGAATTAACAAGCGAAACAGAGTCAGACTCATAGACGGAGAACAGATGACAGTTCTGGGAGTGGGGTGAGTTAGGGGGTGGACAGATGGAGCAGAAAGGAAAAAGAACTTTTTGACATGGACAACATTGTGGTAATTGCTAGGGAGTATAAGGGGGACAAATGGTAATAGAAAAAATCAATAAAATAAATTAATAAGTTTAAGAAAAGAAAAAAATAAACTACTTAGGAATAAATTTAACAAAGAAAGTGAATATATCTGTGTCCTGAAGATTACTAACCTTGATGAAAAAACTAAAGAACATACAAACAAATAGAAAGATATCCCCTGTTGATGGATTGGAATAATTATTATTGTTAAAATGACTTACAGATACGTTGCAAACTTAACTGAATTATCAATGATATTTTCATAATTTTTCCAAATATTCTTATGAAATGAAAAAGGTTTTGAATAGCCAAAGCAACTTTTCGAAAAAAGAATAAAGCTAAAGGCATCACACACATTTTCTGTTTTCAAACTATACTACAAAGCTATAGTAATTAAAATAGTATGGTTCTGGCATTAAAAGCAGACACAAATACTGATAGAATGGAGTAGAGATCCTAGAAATAAATCCATGCATATATGGTCAACTAACATTAGAAAAATGGAATCAATAACACAGAAAGGGGAAAGGATAGTTTCTTTAATAAATGGTTTCAAAAAAGTGGTAGTCACATGCAGAAGATTGAAATTAGACGCTAACTTATACCACTCACATAAATTAACTAGTAATGGGTTAAAGAGTAAGCATAAGAACTAAAACATTAAAACTTCAGGAAGAAAACATGAAAATAGTTCATTACATTGGTCTTGACAAATTTTTATTTTTCATTAGCTATGACATCGAAAGCATGAGAAACAAAAGCATTAATATGTGTAACTGCATAAAATTAAAACACTTCTAAAGTTTTAATGTTTTAGTTCTTATGCTTAACTCTAATACATTTCTTGATCTGATTTACTAATTATGTTGAGAATTTTAACATCTACGTTCATCAGGGATATTAGCCTATAATTTTCTTTCTTTGTTGTGATCTGGTTTTGGAATTAGGATAACACTGGCATCCTAAAATGAGCTTGAAAGCCTTCCAAACTCTTGGATTTTTTGTAATTGTTTGAGAAAAATAAGTGTTCTTTGAGTGGTACATTTTACTGGTAAAGCCATCTGGTTCAGGACTTTTGTTTCTTAGGAGTTTTAAAAATATTTTTATTACTGCTTCAGTTTAACTAGTTATAACCTGTCTATCCAGGTTCTCTGATTCTTCCTGATTAAGTTTTTGAAGATTGTATGTTTCTATGAATTTATACATTTCATCCAGACTGTCCAATTTGTTGGCACATATGGGGGGGGGACTTACAAAAAAACCCGGAATTATCTCCTGGAGGGTGGGCCCCTTGTACTATAGGTTTCTACCATGAGGTGAGTTTTCTAAGAATCCATCTGTATCAGTGTACCAACTGGCATTGTTCTTGACAAAAACTGCATGACCCCCATGCCTCACCCTGCCTATTTACCTGGTCTCACCCCAAGTGACATATTTTCATTCCTCCAGATGAAAAAAGTCCTCAAAACGAAATATTTGCCAATGTGGAAGGGGTGAACCAAAAAAAGGCAGAATAACTAAAAGGTATCAAAACTGATGAGTTCAAAAACTGTTTGAGCAATGGAAAAATGTCTCGATAGGTGTATTGCACCAAATGGAGAGTACTCTGAAGGTGACTGAAGTATAAACATGTAATAAATACATATTTTTTAGTAAATACATTTCTTTTTTCTGGGTCCCCACTTGTAGTTTCTTGTAATATTTTCTTACAATCCTTTGTATTTCTGGGTGTCAGTTGTTGCTTCTCTTTCATTTCTGATATTATCTGTTTGAGATATCTTTCTTTTTTTCCTGTGAGTCTGGTTAAAGGTTTGACAGTCTTTTCAAAGAACCAGCTCTTGGTTTTATTGATTTTTTTTGTATTATTTTTTTAGACTGTATTTCATTTCTTTTTGCTCTTATCTTTATTATTCTTGTTTTCCTACTCATTTTTGGATTTGTTTGCTGTTCTTTTATTTTAGTTCCTTTAATTGTAAAGTTAGATTATTTATTCAAGATTTTTTTTTGTTTCTTAAGGTAGACCTATAATGCTATGAATTTCCCTCTTAAGACTGCTTTTTCTGTGTTCCATACACTTGGGGTTGTGCTCCATACTGCTTTCCACAGTGGCTGCACCAGTCTGCATTCCCACCAACAATGCAAAATGTTTCTCTCTCTGCCGCATCCTCGCCAACACTTATTGCTTATGATTTACTGGTGATGGAACACTGGTAATATCTAAGGATCTAGCTATCTATTAAATATTGATTGACGGGTAATCTCCCTAAATAAGCGTATATATACTCAAACATTTGCTTTCATAAATGCATAGTCTTTTGAAAAGTTGTGAAAATGATAAGCTTAGTTTTGACAAGATATTTTCATTTATATTTACTGTATTATAAAAACTAAAATTTATTTAAATTATTAACAAAAGTAACAAAAATAAAATGTAAAAATATATTTTAGAAAAATACACTGAAATTACTTTTTCTAAAACAAAAAATGAAATTAAATGTGATGTTTCTCTACATGTTTGAATATTTTAAAATATATCTAACAAATAGGAGGCAGCCAGATTTAAAAGAGAGAAATGTTATAATAATTTTCAGCTCATTGGTGGAATTCTTCTTTGCCGCTTTCACAAAAATGTGACATATGGCAGTTTCTTAAAGTTTAGCTATAGTGTGAAATTTAAGAATATAGCAACAAACTTTTTGTATTCTTCCACAATAAAATTAATTGACCTAATTTGTACTTTGAAAAGATCTTTCCCTGTACATGCTTTTATAACTTCATGTATTGGTCATTTGGAATATATTAGTTCATTGAGTTATGGAGATGCAATAAAAGTTGACACACTTAATTATTTAATATAGAAACATTGCCAATCCCATCAGAAGATTCTTAAGTATTACAAATTTGTCAAAAGTTACTGTGGCATATACAAGCTATATAAAAATATATTCTTTCTCAAAGATTGGATTTTATAATTGGCAGCAAATATTGTCGGTTTTACTTAGCTCATTTTCAAAACACTGCCCAACCCCCAAATGTGATAGCTATAGCTTGTCATTCATTCTTTTAAGAAAACTGGTATTCTGTGAAAAAAGCAGCTACTTGATCTTGTAACTCAAACAAAATAATGTTTTTACTGAAAACAGCTATTGTTACATTATAAGTACTTTTCTTTCTGTCACACAGAATATTTTTATAATGCACTCCAGAATCAAGATGTAAGGAAATTGATAACCTCACTCCTTCATCAGGTATACATTATACTTAAGTGAAATTGCATTCTCTCTGCCCTCCGACCAGCAAGCTCATGGTAGTGTAGAATATAAATGACTAACCCAACTTGGAAAGACTGCCTTTATTAATGTCAAGGTGGAAGCAATGTTATCCATACTGGATTTTGCAATTTTGTAAGAATTAACAGAGTGAAAAAAGACAAACAGCATCTTACTGCTAGTGTGAAAATGACCTTCACCTATGGACCCCTGAAAGTGTCTCAGGGAACTCCAGGATTGTTTGAACCATATTATGAGAACTGATAACTCCCTAATTATTTCTCTGTGTGTGTTTGAAAGAAAACTTTAATTTTACAATGCAACATTATTTGAAAACAAAACCTTGAAAAAATATAAACTCTAATTCAAATTATGAGTTAACATTAAACTATGTGATTTAACACAGAAACAAACAGAAAGTAGTTTTCTCATACAGAAAGATATCAAAGGTTCATGTGAGAATTTTAAAAGATTATGTAAATAAATATATATATCTCAAGAAGTGGGAGCTATGTAATAATGATAATCATATGATCTTTATAACTAGAAAGTTATGTTCCAGTAGTAAAAAGTAAAAGCAAAAATTTTCGCCCTCAAGGACTTTATATTGTATTACTAGTTTCTTAGGCCTGCTGGAACAAAGTATCATAATTTGGGTGGGTTAAATCAACAGGAATATATTCTTTCACAATTCTGGAGGAAAGAAATATGAAATCTAAATATTAGCAGGGTCGATTTATTTTGGGGTTTCAGAGGTATCCTGTGTTCTATTCCTCTCTTAGTTTCCAGTGGTTGTCTGCAATCTTTTGCAATACCCTGGTCTACTGCCATACACCTCCAATCTCAGCCTTTTTCTTCACATGACATTCTAACTGCATCTTTTCTCCTCATTTTATAAGGATATTGGAATATTGACCCACCCTACTCCAGTGTTCCCTAATCTTGACTTAACTAATTACATCTAAAATAATGCTATTTCTAAATAAGTTCACACTCTAATGTTCCAGGAAGGATATACATTTTAGGGGACATTATGAAATACAGAAAAACTCTGTAGTAGATATAAAGAAATAATACACAAATATATATTAGATAATACATTATAATATATATAATATTATCTATATTATAGATAATAATTATTATTATCTAATAATTATTAGATAATGCTAATTACTGTGAAAAGAGTGAAGCAGAGAAGGGAAAGGCTTGTCATCTTAAATAGAGTGTTCAGGCAAATTATACTTAAGGAAAGCCATACAGGATGTGGCAGAGATTTTGATACTCATCTAAAGGGGATTATTCACCTGCATACATCAAGCCCAATCAAACACAGGCAGAGGTTTGCCACTAAGAAAATAAAGGTTTATTAATTAAGGGAATGGCATCACGGCCAGAGTCACAGGTGAGTTGTGCTCAAGACCTGACTCCCAGTGGCTTTTAGGAAATTGGTTATACATAGGACTAACGGAATTGGGGTCATAGCTAGGGTCTTGGTCTTTACCGACTGGTCAGTGTTAGGGTAGAGGGATAGTCAATCATTACATCTAACCCTGATGTCAGCCATGGCTTGCTCTGTCTGATTTATCAAGGGCATGTTTGGTGGGATTCTTCAACTTTTCTAGGTATGTGGCTGAAACACACTTGAGGCCTAGGTATTATCTCTATTTAGACTAAAACTCTGTCTCCATGGTCAGCAGATCTGAAACTTTGTTCCTAAACCTATTTGGTGCTGACGAGAACCTCATTGTACCGAGGGCTTAATGATTAAGAAAGTGAGCATGAAAGGCAGAGGGAAATGGGTGAGTCAGAGTGCTGGAAGAAGCCCATTTAAATCAAAAGGAAAGAAAGGAGAAAAGGTCATATTAAAGCAATAAAGTTTTGCCTGGTTACAGTCTGTTATGGGAATCAATGTAGAACCACATGATCTATCAATTCATAAATGTGGAAATACTTCTTAGACATCAAACTATTACTTTCATGTTCACAATAGCAAAATTTTAACTATCCTGGACTCCAAATTTTTTTTTTTTGCCTTTGTAATTTAATCATCTAAATATCTGAAGGGGAAAAGTGAGACTGAATGTCAGGCTTACTTCTCTGCATTCAGTTACCTTCAGTATCTTGGTCAGTCAAAATACTGGCTGCTCCGGTAACCTTAAACGGTAACTTTCAACTTTCCATGGACTGCCTAAACTATTTAGACTTCTGTCTTACAGAAAGCTTATCTGTCTAGATGCTCATCAGTCTTATTCTCCATAGAAGAAACAGCAAATACCCACCAGGAAAGTCACTGTTTAAAAAATTGCACTTGGCTTATTTGCTTCTGTTCTCATTAGCATCTGGCTGCCTTGAAACTTGTCTGTTGTATTCAAATTGTCTGCTGTACTCTCTACTTAAAATCTGCTTCAGTGGTGGAAACTTTAGTCTTCTCTGAGTTTTTCCCATTAAAGTGAAAGCTGAAGCGCTAATGCACTTCGAAAAAAAAATCCATTTAATGGCTTTATCATCCTCTCTATTTTCTTAATCATTCTTCCACTAACCTTCATAATCATCTCAACTGATGGAAATCCAACAATACTTCAAGATGAAAATACTCAGAAACCTAGAAATAGAGGGAACTTTCTCATGATATCCCTGGTTTTACTGCTACCATCTAACCATGATTCTTTACTCTTCTCTGCTGGGTTTTCTTCCTTCTTTCTCCAAAGTATATTTTTTTGCATAAGCTAATGCTTAGTCCTTAGACATTTTGCCTTTTCCATTTACTCTCAGTTCCTAGGTGTTATCATTTACTTCCAAGGCTCTAATAGTGTCTCTAAAGTAGTTAATCCCAAATGTTAACCTAAAGCCACAGTCTCTTTCTTAGATGTAGAAAATTATATTTACCTGAATACTCGACATCTCCATTTGGAAATTTTAGAAGTGTCAACCTAAAAGTAAAAGGTTGAAATGAGAGGCAGTAAGTGTTCATCTGGAAACAAGGAATTGCAACTTTGGAACATATATTCAGGCAGAAACCCACAAAGTGTCCCGATTACAGAGTTAAGGGCAAGGGCTTCTTATGACAAAAAGGAAGGAGTCAGTACATGAGCAGAAGAAAGCAGTTCCTATTCATACTCACAAGCTGAGTTACTCTTTAACTATATATGGCCGGTCACAGAATCTATCTGCAGGTCGAGAGCCCACAGTTATCAGTCTTTGTGGTCAGCAGGCTGGCTTTCCTGTGGGGTTTACAAACAGTTGTTTGGAAGACAATGTTGGTTTGGTGCAGTCCAGAGGCACAGATGAAACAGTCCAAAGTTCCAAGGAGTAAGACTTACAAGAGTTCCTCTGGAATGACTGATCTGGCTTTATTTTAAAATGACTCCCCTTATGTCAACTTTAAAAAAAAAATGGATCACATTTTATACATCCAAAGAAAACTCATGATTTCAACAAACCCCACCCCTGCCAACAACACGCAAGGCTGGCCAGTATTTATTTAAATATTTTCTATCTCAGTTATGACACTACTCATTAACTTGCTTGAATTCTCATTGTTTCTTTACACCTTACATATTCACAGATGATTCATTGGTAACTCCTTTCAACTCTACCTTAAAAATCTATCTGAAAACAAGTGACTTCTAGTCACCTTAATCATGATTAGTATAGGCCAACTTGGCGAGCCCCAGTCATCAGTCATCCAAACTATTCCATAGCTTTCTCCCTAGTCCTTCTGCTTCACCTTTGTCTCCTAAAATCTGTATTTCTTACAACAACAAATAAATATGCTTTAATCTCTTGAATTAAAATGTTCATGAATTCCTACTATAATCAAAATAAAATTAAAACTTTGCAACATATACAAGGCTTTACAAATTTAACTCTAAGGTACTTTTCCAACTTTATTTTCCTCTTTAAATTATGATTGAAATTTTATTAACATTCCCAATAGCTCAATTTTCCCACCTTAGAGCCTCTATATGTACTGATCTTTCTGCCCAGAAGGCATTTTCACCAATTATTCACAGGGTTAATACTCTCATTTTACTCCGGTTTTGGCTCAAATGTCACCTCTTCAAAGATACCTATCCTGAACAAGCCACATAAAAGAAAAACTGATCCCGTTAACTGTTTCCTTTATAATCCCTTTTAACTTCCCCAAAAAATTATTTTGTATTTTAATTTGTTTATTGTGCATCCTCCCCAATAAAATATGCATTCTGCAAGGGGAGGGACTTTTCTTGACTGCAGTATATCTCTGGTACCGGCCAAAAAGGCTGGTCAATATTAAGCATGCAAGAGTATTTGCCATTGTGTACTGCAATTGGTATCTTTTAGTCCACCCAAAATATAAATAAAGGACATAAAAGGATTTACGTATGTGAAGGGTTTTATGTATGTGAAGGGTTTTATGTATGTGAAGGGTTTTAAAGATCAGAACTCATATCCTATATTGATCCCTCTATTAATTAACAACAATTTTTGTAATCATTTAATTTTTTTACTAAAAGATTGCACTGGAACTTTGGAGTACACAGTTAGTCAATTTGGAAGACTTTGAGAATGATAAACACAGAAATAAAATTAATAATTTATTATTTAATAATAATAATGTTCAACTGTATCACTCACTGATTCAATAACTATTCACTCAACATTTCTTATCTTTAGACATTATTTTAGGCAAAGGACTGCACAACACACAACGATCTGCCCTATAGATCATATGTGCTAACTATTGGGAAGAGGCAGACAGAAACCCAGTTAAAATGAGCCTGTGTGGTATGTTAGACAATGATTAAAAATATATGGAGGAAACTCAGACAAGGAAAGGAGACGAAGTGTGCTGGGGGAATGAGAGAGAAAATCAGGTGCGCATCTGGGGGAAGAGAATTCTTATGGATCCCTTAACCTAAGAGCCAATACGCTCAGTGCCAGGCTTGTGTTATCTCACTTCATGTGACTTTCATTGTAATTCCCTTAATATTTACTATATTTCATTTGAGCCTACATGTGAGATAACTGAAGCTCAGTGAAATCAGATGATTGGTTCAAAGTCACAGTGTCTATAGAGCCAAGCAGGGGTGCAACGGTAATTGGCCTGAATTCGAATCCCATGTGAGATCACATTTTTTTTAACTGTGCAATATTTATTGAGGATACCAAATAGATGGTTTAGGTGGAAAGCTATTCTTGCATAGAACACTGAAAATATTCACACATTGATAAAAATGACCTTGTTATTTTAATAAAGAATCTTAATTCATTGACTTCCACTAAAGTAAGTCATAACAAGGATGCATATTGTTAAATATACAAAAATAATACAGTTAATACTTATTTTACTCTTATTAAATAGGCACTTTTGTAAATGGTATACGGGCATTATCTCATATAAATCTTCTAATGCAGTATGAGGAAGTAATGTGATTTGCTGGACATCTTTTGTTTGTTCACAGCCTGTCGAATTCCCAGAATTGCAATATATGTAGATAATGGAGAGAGGCAGCATGGGATTAGGTTGACAGGTTTCTGAAATTCACTGTACCAATTGTCAGGCAAGGATTCTCTTTTATACAAGTCTAATTCTTAGCTTTAAACAGAAGGGATAACAGAATTAAATTCAAAAATGCAGTACAGCAGATTGGTTGATTTTCTGAAAGTACCATTTTCTGAATGCACCATTAGGGAATATACACATCAGGTCTCTCTACTTAACTTCCAAGGAATAAAACTGATATTAGCAGAAATTGGAACTCATGGAGCTTGCTGGCTCTGAGCCACCTAACCTAATCAACTTTGCTAGAATGGTAAATTATAATGACTATGAGCAGCAGAAGAAAGTGAAATTAGCAAATTAACATATGATAAAGTGATTTTTCTCCTCTTTAAACAGAGGCGAAATGACTTAGAAAAATTCTGCATTAAAACTTGTATAATCATCGTCAAAAAGTCTAGCCAAGTTTTCAATAAATTGTGTTTTGCTTTCTTGCTTTTTGGTTTATGAGTCAAGACGAGTGTAGAGTTTCTGTTCTTTTTCTTTAGTGAAACTGGCACTGAATTTCTTTTGAAGCCAATACACAGTTAAGCATAACATATCTTTGATTATACTTATGTTTAAATATAGCATAACTTACCACTTTTACTGTATTCTATGCATAGATTCATATCGTGTAGATCATTTCCAAAAACAGCTGGCAAGAATTTCATACAGACTTAAGAAAAGGGATTATCTTGTATATGTTGTTAGTGATTTAATATTTTTAATAAAAATTATTTCGATGGTGTCATAAACAATACTATAATAATTTTAGTGCCAGGCTATGCCCTAAAATGGTTGTAAGACCTAATTTTTTTTCTTCATCACAGTGTTTAAGAAGTAAAAACCTACAAGAAGAAAAGCTCTATTAAATTAATTTTAATAAGCAAAGTCGGAAGAGAAATGGTCATATAGCACTTTCAACTAAACATAGATATACTGCAGTACATTTAAATTTGCTGAAGAAAAATGACTTCTGCAAAGGAAAGTCTAAGTCAAATGACAAGGAGAAGAAAGCTGTAAGCATAGAGCACCACTTATGTTATTAATCTGAATGACAAGGAGAAAAAAAAGATAACAATAGATGCTGACAATGCAGTGTGGGCCATGAATTAATTTGCTGTGACAATGACACCTTTCAAAGGACACTCTTTACCCACAGCAGTAGCCTTTTGCTCAGAATATAAAATGCAAACATAACAGAACCATTTATTTAAAGAAATACAAGATCTCCTTAGAAATATTTCATTTTCTGTTATGTTTAGTAGTACATGTGACAGTGTTGATAAAGAAACTACAATTTTCATTTCCTTATTTTCTTACTGTTTCAGATTAAAAACATTTAACAAAACTGACCTCAAAAAAAAGAGATGCAATTCTTAAAAAGCCATGACTGTAAAACAATGTCTGAGTAGTTTTTTTTATTGTTTGTCTGTTTTTAAACATCTTTCTTTAAGAAATCACCCAAGAATGAAGGAAATTTCTATATTTTTAAAACAGAAAAAAAAACATGTAAATAAACAGTGAATTTAGAAACAAATGTGTTCCAACCAAAATTAAAACAGTAACAGCAACTGGGAAGCCAAAGATGGGTTATACTTCTCCTTCTTATACTTAATTACTGTAGGAGGTTTTAGGTTGGCTCAAATCATCTCTCCTTCTATACATCTACATAGGTATAGATATAAATAGTAATATATTGATTGTTGCAGAATATGAAATTATGTTCTCTTATTTCATTATTATAATTATTATCAAAGCAAGTTTGTACAATTTCCACTTTAAGAAACTCATCTAGTCTTTAAAATGTGTTCATGTATTTATTGTCCAAAATTATATCATTTTTATTCACCACACAGCATAATTATTGAACTATTATTAAGTATGAAACATCATAATAAATGTGAAACTTTTTACTCTAAATGTTAGATGGGAAAATATTAGAACATTGCTAATGAAATAATGGAAGCCTTAGATTCATTACCTATAAAATGGGGATTATAATAATCTTACCTCCCTTGCAAGGTAGCTTTGAGGATTTAATAAGATATTGGATCCAATGTATCATCTGGCATAGCCTATGTCTTCAGTATATTATGATTAGTATTATAATTAACAATCCTCAAAGCAAACGGTGGAATCCCCCGGCATCCATGTGCATTAAATACATCTTGTTTTGGCTGCTTATTTAATTTCAAATTTATCTTTGATGGGAATCACAATACCAGAAAGTGCCTCTAGCAGCTATCTCCCAAATATATGGATAAAATAGAGAGTTAGACAATTTAAGGATAGAAGTTTACACTGCCCCATAAATATCATTGTTGGTTTTCTCTCCGTTAGTGTAGAATATGAATCCAAGACATTCAGTTCTGTGGTTTATCTTACATCACGGCAGGGCTTTGGAAACGAATCTTCATGAATTTCTCTGCAATCCTTAGAACAAGCCTAGCTCCTGATCTTCCAAGGTTTGATCAAACTGTCTGGCCTTAGAATCTTTCAGCTGTTCCAGGGCCTTTCCATTGTAATTTTCCACTGGGACCTTTGCAATTGTTATTTTTATTTTATTATTTTACTTCTTAAAGCAACACTGACCTATTTTCTTTTCTTTAAAATCGACACAAATTTATTACATATCATAAAATATACTATGGTTTTTACTTTTGTGTGACTCGGGGTCTAAATTTGCGGAGAAAGAAACTCCATAAGAATAATATGAACTGAAAGCGCTATCATAACCTCAACTCAGATTTAATTACATAATATGACATGATGAAAATGAGGGAGAAAATTTAGAAAAATGTAAAAATAAATGGCTTATTAGGTGATGAATGATTTGTTAAAATAACTGATAAAATGTAGTGTATGCCTAATTATTTTTCTAATCACACAGTTGCCCAGATAAAAGTAGAAGATTTTTATCATATAAAAAGAAAATTATGAAAAAATAATGTGAATATATAGGTAAGAATGATCAAAAGGTATGGAGGTGTAAAATCAGGAATGGTATGAGTTAGGAAGAGTGAAAACTAAATGCCATTATTCATTATTTACATAAACCTTTATTCAAATATATGGCAAGTAAGACAGATTTGCTTAAGATGCCAACAAAATAGTTTATTTAATTTTATGTGAAAAAATTAGGTATCAAAGTGTGCTGGATTTATTTAAACATATAAATCTATATGAACCAAAATTAATATAATAATTTTAAAATCCATATTTCCAATATTACTATGAAATGAAGATTTTTTTACAATAAACCCCATAAATATCTGATAGTTTTTTCATGTTAATTTTAACAAAAGGCAAATATAATCAGAAGCCTATTTTATTTAAAGTCTGTAAGATATTTTAATTTAAAATATGAGTTGAATTTCTGTTGAAATTGCTTAAAAAAAGGAAGGCAGTGTTGCTAGTCACTGTAAGACTGATAGGGAAACATTCAGGGACCTAATTCCTATAATACAAAACCTATCCAACACAGGCTTATGAGGGAAAACAATCAATAGGATAAGGGATTTCATCATATTAGCTCTAGAGTTAATATATACAAGACCTGTTCAGAAGATATCCAACCATGTGATATGAAAAACAGAGACATTTATCGAAGAAGATACAAGATACAAGAAACATTGTACACAGGACAATGATACCTCAAAACCATGTTTTTCATTACTTTTTATTATGTTAATAGATATTATTATTTAAAAATTCAAGAAACTTCATTCCTATTTTTCACAATATCATATTTTTACAGTTTACATATTACATCATCTCTAACAGTTTGCCAACCAACCTTAATCGAACTTTAATTTTAATTTTGTAAAATGAAAGACATAGTTATACATCTTTAGTAAAGGCCAATTCCAGTTCATTGTCAGTCTTTAATTTTTTAAAATTCATTTCATGTAGATGAAACATTTAATGTTAAAACTCTCGGTCTTTTGAGCTTCTCTCTTATAATGACCTTTATTTCTACCCTTCCTAAATTTCAAACTCCCATAGTCGCTACCTTCTCATTTTCAATACTTCAAACCTTCCACAGCTTCAAGTTGCAAATATTTCACTTTTCATTTAACACCTCCTCCTCTTATGCCTCAACTTGAACCATCTTTTGACTCTCACTGGGTATTTTAATCCACTGATCATGTTTTCACTCTCCATCAACTCTTGATGAGTTCTCTGGGCTTCAATCCCAGGAAAAATTACTGAAATAATTCTGTAGCATACAATGTGAATCTTTTGCTGTCATACTACATAAGGTCCAATTTTCAATGAATCCATTCTATAGCAGAACTGCTGAATGTCACTGAAGACATACTTGAAATACAGGATGAACATCTTATACAGACCTTGTATCTCCTAGCTCAATCTCCTTGGCTTGCATAACTACTACCTTTTTTTTAACCAAAATTCCCCATACTTATTTCCTATTCCTCACCCTCAAATTGCAGCCTTAACTTGTTTTTTTTCATTGAAGATTTTATAATAATCTGAATTCCCATAATTATGTGAAATAGGATTTCTATATGCAGTGTGAATCAAAGAATGTCTGCAACAAGTTTATTTACTAATCAACTATTCTCTTGTGTATTTAGAAGTTAATGAATGATTTATTAAAGGAATAGTGGGACCCTTTTGCAAAATATCTGTAGTATTTCTTTTGTTTATTTAATTTCGTTTTTGTTGTATGGTTTTGTTGTTTATATGGTTTTGCTTTTTGATCATTTCCAGTGCTTAATATCATGCTAGATGTAGGCAATTCAAAAATGAAAATAAGATACCACTTCAAATTCAAAAAGTTTATCTTAACTAGAAGTTAATAGGTCTCAGAAATAATTCATTTTTAGTAGTTTTGAGAGAAGTGATGTGTACATTTATATCTTTGTGTCTATATGTGTGTGTTCATTGGGTAGGCAGGTATATAATCTCCCTATCATTCATCTACCTATCATCTATTTTGTATCATTATTTCTATATAGTCCTCTATCTGGTTCTCTGTCCTAAAAAGAATTTGAGGCAGGTGTTAATAAAATAGAAGGGAAGGTAGCAATACAAAGGATTCTA
Source organism: Mormoops blainvillei (assembly GCA_004026545.1). NCBI lineage: Eukaryota > Metazoa > Chordata > Mammalia > Chiroptera > Mormoopidae > Mormoops > Mormoops blainvillei. Next base: position 76,824 of record PVJD01005112.1, on the reverse strand, counting down.
ACCTTCATAGGTTGCATTATAGTTTAACGGGCTCTTGAAAGTGCCTGGGGGTCAGGACATCTGTTGGTGCTGAATGCCAGTGGTTTCTGAAGTTCTTGGGGCCAACACTGAATACAAATCAAAGCTGTTCAAAGAATGTTTTTCTTATTGCTGTTTACCAGAGGTTTTACAGAACACTTAGTGGCTATTAAATTGGATATGCAACGGGGAATTAGTGGTTGCTTTCTATTCACATCTGGTGACAGGTAAAGTCACAATGGAGTCCAGATGCCATCCGTTGCACACATTTCTTAGTGCCCATTTTGTCTGACATCTGTGGCTACTTCACTGTGGCAGAGCACATACAAGAGAGAGAGAGTCAGAAAGTATCGCAGCCATGCTGAATAAAGTAAAAACAGTTTATTTTCCGTCAAATAAACAAACATCTTCTAGGATCTTAAAAAGCAAATTACACTTCCTCCTCTCCCCAGTCTACCCTCCATTTGACCAAATTTAGTTTGTGGTTCCCATAAAAGTAAATCAGTGAGTAGGCATTCATTTTTGATGGTCCAAGAAGACCTTTTAAAATTATATTTCTAAATTTAGCATGGCCAATACTAGATTGAGTAATTTAAGTGAATAATTGCTAATTTCTAAAATAGCTATTCTCATCTTTTAAAAAGTGTTATTGTTAACTCTTTTAACAATTTGATTCTAATTCTTATTTGCCTTTTGAATGTAGATATATATATATTTTGCTAAAGACTTTTTTACTTTTTTCTTAAACAATGACTTACAAATCTCAGTTCAGTATATTAACCTATAAAATTCACCTCACATTTCTTGCTTTTTGTTGTTTTTCAAAGCATATTCTTCAATATTTATAAGCTTTTTCTTTTCTGTTTTTTAAAAGTACTTCAAGATTAGCATTCTGTTTGTTCTGACTTTTTTTCAAAATATACCCTGAACACATTCTCATGTACTATAGTTTCCTATATATAATACTTTCTGTTTATATTTTAGCAAGGAAAATTTTCAAAATAACTCCATTTCTCATTACATATGCTCACATTTAACATTAATCTAAAATAAAAGTATAAAAGTTGAAAATATTTTGAGTACTGCAATAATACAACTCAGTGAACTCCTCCAATCTTATATTTATCATACTCAGTTTTGGATATTGTATTTTAGGTACTATTTCATATATATGTCTTATTTATAGATATTTTAGTTCCAGTGTGGTTACTTAGTGACTACAATGAAATGTTTAGAAAATTTTTGTGTGTACATTATATATATTTAATATTATACATGTTATAATAATAGTATATGTATATATTTTATATATTTAATACATTTTATAATTTACACTTATATATAATTATATATGTAAAATTATTGATAACCCAACCACCCAAAGAAAATACTAAGACCTTGTATGGAGCATATTCAAAGTCAATCTGTATTATTTTTAAATATACACAAGTGTATTTTCTTCCTAAGAAATATAAACTGTTGGAAATATTGTACAAAATATTTCCATTTGAAGTGAAAAAAGTAACTGTAAAAGATAATAAAAGTTTCCCACCCAAATTTAGTTTTTTAAATTTTTTCCCAGAACAATCTAATTTTTATGTGTGCTTGTCTCCAACACTGGTTGGTGAGGGCACTAGTGGCATTTCACAGCATCCCTGGCCCTTGCATAATAAGCGGCAATGGTGCTCTCAAACCTTTTTCACAGAATAACACCTTTGGACTCCCATTCCCACTTAGAATATTGAACGGTGGAGCAAATGTTCCCATACAATAAAACACTTACAGCTAATTTTATATTTAATGGTGACAAACTATATGCCTTTTATAAGTTCAAAAACAAGGCAATGATATTCATTATAAAATTTTATAGGAAGGTGAACAGATTAAAAAGCAAAAAAGAAAAATTGTTGTATTCACAGATGATGTGATTAACTATATAGAATATTCTATAGATTTTCCCAAAGTTCTTCCTATAATTAATTAGTGAATTTAGCAAAGTCTAAGACTAAAAATTTAATATACAAAATTAAGCTGTACTTCTATAAACTGCAGTAAACATTTGGAAAATGCAGTATGATACATGTGTGTATACATACATATATATAATTTAAATATCACCAATAAAAATGAAATACTTAAAAATAAGTTTAACGACATATGCACAAGATGTGTTCAAATATCCATCCAAAATAATTTGATAAAGAAATGAAAAAATGCTAAGAAAATAAATATATCAAATGCTTTGATCAGAAGATGCAATATTGTTAAGGTTTCAATTGATCTATAGTTTCAATGCAATTTTGGTTAGCAATTTAGTAGGTTGTTTTTAAGAAATCAACAATCTGATTATAAAACATGGTAAACACATGAGGTAATATACAGCCATGTATCATAAAATTGTCGACTTGGAACTTATATAATTTTATTAACAAATGTCATTCCAATAAATTTAATAAAATTAAAATAAAAGGTTGGAAGGGCTAAGTAAATCAAATGCATATGGAAGAAAAAAAGTAGAATTTTCAGTACAATCTGAAAAATTTTTTAAATGGAAGATTTATACTATGTGATTTAGGAACTTATTGTAAATTTGCACAGGTAACACATTGTGTTACTGGCAAAAGGATGGAAGTATAGGTCATTGGAATAAAGAATGAAGATACTCCTTTTCCTATTTATAAGCAATTTATTTTCCAGTAATTATAATAATGAAAAAGACTAAGACAATTCAATGGAGGAAACATATTCTTCTCAATACATTGGGCTGGATGAATTACTTGTCCATACATAGAAAAAAATGACCTCAGGCAATAAATTTCATAATATTAAATAATGTGAAGTAGGAAAAACTCTTTGCATTACGTTCTTACATAGAATTAGTGAAACAAGACACACAAAAATATGACATATAAAAGGAAAAATTATGTACAGTAATACCATAATACATACTCCCCACCAAAGAGGAAACAATACAAAAGTCAATCAAATTGTAAGTAAATGAAGAAATTGTGCTAAGTCTCAATTTCTAAATCTCAAAAGTGTTAAGCAAAGACTAAGTGAAAAACAAAAAACTATAGACCTTGTGTGATACCAACTATATAAAATTGTTAAAAAACAAAACTTTAGAAAATGAAAATATGATTAGTGATTGTCTGGGGATGGGTTATGGAGGGGTTCTACCAAAAAGGAACAGGAAAGATTTAGGTGGTTAATGTAATCACTTACCCTCTTGATTACTGTGCTGGTTACTCATAGAATTGAACATTTTAAGTGGTCATTTTTATTGTATGCAATTAAAACTCAGGAAACATAAATTTAAAAAAAAACTATCTGCCTCATTTAGTTCTCTCTTGGAAAAGAGATATAATCCTTGACAGAGAATGATTATTGTAACCATAACATGAAAACCTTATTTTCTTTTCCCAAATACCCACTTTCCTAATCTGCACTGCAATTAGGGGTGTAAAATCAGTCAGTGTGCCTAGGACCCTGTATGAAAATATTTCCTTTCTGATAAAAAAAAAGTCAGACCCAAAGGGAAGTTTGCTTTTGATGTCTCTTTGTCTGTCTCCCTTCCTTGGAAATACTTGTACGAGGCGTGAAATTTGTAACTTATAGCTTCTTGCATTCGTGAGAACACTAAGGGCAATGAGCAAATGTACTACAACAGGTGACAGAGAAACTTAGTTAAGAGACTGAGTCTTGCAGTATGGAATAAAAATTATTCACCATTGCAGACTTGTTTCTATGTGACCTACTCTTAGTCATGTTAGATATTAGCTGCAGTAAAACAATATTAGTGCAGGAAATATGAAGTTAAATGAAGGCTCACATATTAAACTTTGGAAGAGGATGTTCTTAAATGTTTGACTATAAATATTGATGTCCCTTCTTAAAAATACAGTACTGAAAGCTGCACACATGTTTTTTTAATATAGCACAGAGGTAATGCAGTGACGGACTTCAAAATGTACAATAAATAAGAATGGCTTACATTTGCATAATATAAATAACTTTGGTGATCCATGTAATTCTCATGTATGCTGTAAACTTGCGTAAAAATACACAAGTTTAATCCACTTAAACTTGAGCTTAAGCTTTTTCCAAGGTTTCCTCTTCCTGTCTCCCCCATTCTTCATTATCACTCCCTTTCCTTAACTATTTTGACATTTATAATGAATTTAAGATTAACAAGATGGCTGTTGTGGGAAAGGATTTAGGGATAAAACAGACCTTTCACATGTGCCTCTCTAATTAGAAAGTAAATATTATTGCTTGTTCAGCCAATATCCATGAAAAAGTAACAGACTAACTTATTAATGTGTAAGTAGGGTATAATAAAATGTCATAAATTTCAGTCTTGACAGTTTTGGCAGAAGACACAAGATTTATGGATCAGATACACAGACCTTTTAAAAGCTTGGCATAGCGAATACATGAGCTTCAGAATTTACATTCATTCCTCTTACCCCAAGTCCCATGGATGATGCATTGTGGTCTCTGATGAATGCTGCACATGCTCTGTGTTCTCCTGAAAACTGGAGATCAACCCTGAGCTTAGAAAAGCCATTCTTTTATATAATAGGAGAACAATAAGCAAGCCTACTCTTTATCCCCGAGGGAGACATTACCTCATCCCTCAAGACTTATCCCTGCAAAAAACAACCTGATTAATGGCCCAGGTAAAGAGAAATCAGAGTCTTATATTTTTGTGTACCCAGCAAGAAGGGGCAGGGACACTTAGAGTCCTTTATGATTTACTTGGCCTGGTGAAAGTAGGTCTCTTCTGTATTTCGTTGGTCAGTATTGGATCACATACTGTGGTCTAACTTACAGACTTTGATCAGTTGTAACTCATATAATGCAGGGACACATTGTTCTTTAAAAAATACTGTGGTTCCATTAGCAAAGAACTGGGAAAAAGGAGCTACAATGTTCCAAACACATTCATATGGAGCGAAGATTTTAGTGGTTTTTTTTTGTTACTCAAGTTGTCACTTTTGTTACTAGAAAGTTACTAAGTGGAAGGACGTATATTTTTATGAAAAGTATGAGTGTATACAATGCAAACAGTCATCAGTGGGTTGCAGCTGGAGTCGATTTGCTTAATCAGATAATTTTCCTCCTAAATTTTATTAGTCTTGACCATTTATAATGAGAAAGATTTCTTGATTGAGGGGAAGAAATGAGAAGGGAGCTTGAAGATGGACTGATTTGGTTAGGACAAGAATGGAAGATAGAGATATGAGCAATAAAAAAATTATAAAGGGCAGAAAATGAAGATAGATCTTTTACAGATAAAGAGAAGAAAAGATGACTTCAACTACCTTACAACACAGAAAAGGGCAATTTATGACAAAATACTATTGTAATCCATATTTAATTCCTAATATCAGCCACTTAAATTGCTTTTTTCCTGTATACACAAGTATATGATTTTTAAATGGGCACTATTAAAAGAAATATTTAAAAATAAAGATGAAATTGGAACATAATGTATTAAAACCTTTAGGATATGGTTTAATAAGCCACCAAAGAGTGGTATTTCTGAGAGCTCCCTTCCAAATGGCACTTTCATGAAAGTACATAAGCGGTATCCAAGTGACTTCTGGAGAAAAATATAAGGCTAAGCCAATTGTTTGAGCAATTGTAACAGAGAGGCCTGGGCAGACGTCTGGGCAGAGGGCAGTGATGTCCAAGGAAGGGCGGGAAGTGCTGAAGGGGACGGAGTAAAGTGATAACCGATGCGAGGCTTCCATCCCCTGGGGAATGGCAAACGACTAGTGCAGCTCATGACACAGCTTACACAGAGGCTGAAAAGGGCGCGACAGTTCTGTAACTTGGTGACGCCCCGTCCCTGATAGGAACGCTGTCCCCTGAATGCGGCCAGAAAACCCTCCTACCACTCAGATCATGGCAGCGGTTGGGGTGGCAGGAATGCCGTGTGGCTGACGTTTGTGGTAGACCCCAGCCGAGGATGGCTGGGAATTTGGACACTTCTGCCTCATGTAGGATTTGGGGGCAAAAGATTTAAAACAGAAGAGTGTGAGGAAACTCGGTCCTCTTTGTGTTCCCTTTGCCCCGCCCTGTCATGGGGCAGAAGGGGGGTTTGTGTGACCCAGCAGATACTGGGTCCCAGTTTGGGGCTCTTACCTTGCCCTGCATGCCAGATCGGGAGCAGGCCCTGGCGGGAAGCTGCAGCCCCTTGTTGCACAGCATAGGGGTCTTTGACGGCTCCCACTCTTTCACTCCGAGAGCAGCACAAGCACAGTGGACCGGGAAGTTTCGCCAACCCTGGAGGCACAAGCGGCCTTGGGTCCCAGAGCCCTTCCCGTGACCTGCTACAATGATCTGTGCAACAGCCCCGGGGCAGAGTAATGCAGACACCAGCCCCACAAGCCTGTACTCCAGAGAGAGAGAGAACCTGGAGCTGGGAAGGCAGAGACCCGCTCAATAGGAACCTTGGACTCCGAAAGGACAGGTAAGAATGGGGAGGGGTCTCTGGGCATCGATTTGGACTTCAGTCTTTTTGGGAACAAGGGGATTTCAGCATTTTGCCAAAGAGAATGGCTTGGAGCAGGGGAACCTTTAATACAAACCTTTTTCCTTCCCCCACCAATTATTGTGTCATGCTTATGTATAGCGTCAGGCAGCCGAATCCCACTTTGGTAACATAATGTCAATCTGAGGAGGAAAATGATCAATTTATTTTTATATATGTTGTGGTGTGTGGTAATATATTTTGTGATGGTGGCGTTTACTAGCTTTAGCACTAAGGCGATTCACAGAGGGATTCTTGGCATTACTTGATTCAACTTTGATAATAAATTAATAAATGTAGCATTCGAAGACTGAGAAGGCTTTTCCTATCAAGGACCCAGTTTTCTCAAGATTGAGGATCCTGGGTCTCCCTACCAGGCAAGTCAACTACCTGATGATGGAAATCCATAATGAGTAAAATAAGAGAGAATGAGCATCTTCGGCTCAAACTAGATGCTCTAGTTTGTTTATACCAGCTGCCTTCATGTAAGTTTCCCCAAGAAAAGAGAGCAACAAGCCTGAAGGAACACCTCTGGAGACGTATATAAGGGATACAGAGTAAAGCAGTAAGCGCTCTGCAGTGTGCACACAGTGTGCTATTCAGATCCACTCCTGAATACTGAAGTACTTCCACCAGCCGCTGGGAGCAATGCCAGCGGAGAGCTCAGCTGAAATGATCTCCAGGAATTGCCTTTGGCTAAACAGATCCTCCTTTTGCAAGTTTACCCTATGGCCCTGGGCCAGTGCACAATCAAAGAATGTATGCGTTCCCTGAAGGCAGGACAATTCTGAAGGGTAATACCAGCTCTAGAGCACTTCATGGGATTAATGGGCTATTGCTCCTTCTGTGACTACATTGCAGTTCAAATCCTCCCTCTGAGCAATTCTAGGTCCTTCAAGGAAGCCAACCACAAACTAACTTTACATAAGGTTAAATGAGTTAGATGATTTGGTTAGTTTTAATTCGGAAGTCCTATTGCATATAATCATTAATGTAGTTTATTGCTACTTGCAGTAGATTTTCCTCTGCAAAATGCTTTCATGTGGGAAAGATATCAGACGCTTTATGCTTTATGTTTTAGGACTGATGCTAATTCTATGGCATTTTTCTCTCTATTTCTACTTACATAATTAATGGATAACTTGCCTTTGGGGATTTAGTACGCTTTATCTCCATTTCTGTTCCACTATCCAGTTTAAATATGACAGTGCAGAAGTGAGGTCAGTTGCTTGACAGTAAAGATTACTGTATTTAATATTACTTTTACTCTGACCAGAAACAGACAGGATAAAATACCCTTGATTTTAAGTTGATCATTTAATCATTATTCTAGGTGGTCATATTATGGTATATTATAGATATAGGGCAAGGGACTCTTGAAGAATATTTATCAGTTTGGGATCTTAGATACAAGCAAAATAAAATAGCTTTGCACACATACAAACAGGAAGGGAACTTATAAAAAAATCATCAAGTACCAAACACACACAAATGCACACTCACACATACATGTTATTCTCAACTAATACCTCTAAAACTGGGGTCCACAATTTTTTTCTGTTAATATCCACATCAAAAATATGTTATGTTAACCTTTGTGGACCATAAAATCTATCACAGTTGTTCAAATCTGACTTTGTAGCATGAAAGAGGTCTACATGCCATGTAAAAGAATTAACACGTCTATGTTCCAATAAAACTTTATTTACAAAAATAGGTGCCAATCTGAATTTGTCCTAAGTCCTATTTTATCAAACCCTGTCTAAAACAATCAGTAAATTTCTTCAGCTCCTCATATATTCTCATTTCTTCCCAACTCCTAATATTTTAAAAATAATTTTATTAAATCTACATTGTCAGAACATGAATCAGTTACATATTCTTCAATTACCATTATGTCTTTTTTTTCTGAGTTGAAATATATTTCCATAGTACCCTCCAGTTCTTTTGACAAAGCTTCTTCAATCATATTATGGTTCCCTGGGTTTCTGTGTTATCCTGAAGGTTGTTCCGTGACCTTTATAGCTAAAGGTCTATTTGATTACACATAATATCCCTGGTTCACATTTTTTTTTTCATATTAACTTCATTTGTATTCTTTTGGTACAACAAATTTTCATCAAAGTGTCTGACACTAATCTGACTTTTTGTCCTTGAAAAGTGAACTTTTTGCCTGTGTGACCAAATAATCTGTTTTTTGATCTTTTTTTTTTTTTTAGCAGTCCAGTAGGGCTTTTTAAATGTATTTGTTTGTTGTTATTATTGTTGTTGTTAAACAATGTGCCCTTTTAAATAGTTGCTCTACATATTCTTTTTTTTTTTTGGTGGGAGATTATGTTTTTTAGCAGTTTTCTTATACTGTTTTGATTGTCTTCTTTGGAAATTACTACCATCTACAGATTAGTCCTTCTCTGCTTGTCTTCTATATTTAAAATCTTTCCTCAAAATTTATTTTATCTCTTTTAAAATTTTTGTTGGAATTAATCATATATTTTTCTTTAAATATTCTATTAGCCTGTCCAAACTGCCATAACGAAATAACACACTGGGTAGCTTAAGCAACAGAAATTCATTTTCTCACCACTCTGGAGGATGGAGGTCCTCACCGGGTGGTATCCTTTGAGGCTTCTCTCCGTGGCTTGCAGATGGTAACTGTCTCGCTGTGTCCTCGGTAACCTTTACCGAGTGTACCTGCACTCCTAGTGCTCTTTTTCATCATCGGAACACCAGTCCTACTGGGTGAGAGCTTAATTAACTCTTATGACTTCATTTAACCTTAACTATCTCCTTATATGTTCAGTCTCTAACTACAGTCACTTTGGAGTTAGGGTGGCAATGTTCGAATTTTAAGGGAACAATTTTAATCCATAACAAATATTTTTTATGATGCCTGTTTATTCTTGTGTTACTTATAGTTTAGTGTTCATTTATGAAATCTCTTCCTGATAGTACTGATTTTTCTTGAGCAAACCAATTGCATTTTAACTTCCTTCTATTGATCAGGTATCTTATTTCTAAGTGGTACTAATTCTGATTTATAGTTTTTTATGTTTCTATCATTTTTCCTAATATTTATGTAGTTTATTTTCCAGTTTGCTTCTAGTTTGTTGCCATGTTCTTCTGGAATGTCTTCATTTTCTTCGAGGATGGCATTCAGATTGTTTTACTCTACAAACATTATTGAATTGAGATTAGTAGTCCTTTCTATTCTCATGTTTAAGTAAATTAAACTTTTCCTGTACTTTTAGGAAAAAAAAATTCTGTTATGCGCCAAGATAATTCAGGACAACTTTTCAAGCTTCCTATCTCTACTGCCCTTTCTGTTTTTCTTCGCAAAACGTAATATAAATACCTTCTTGGCATATACTTTATAATATTTGAGTCCTCTGTTCCTCCTTCCTCGTACTATCAGACCTCTCTTTCCTTTACCCTCAGTTTTCTCTTCCCTGGGGGTTATCCCTCTTTTACATGCACTTCTTTTTTTTTAAATTTATTTTTAATGGATTAAGTTAATACCATTTTTTATTTTTGTCATAACTCCTTAAGAGAGACTGACCCTTTTGGTATTATATAGCCTCAGAAGACAGCGATACTCTCTTAGGATGAATAGACATTTTTTCTTTTGTACTCTTCATTTCTGAAAATAGAATTTTCAGAAGTAATAACAACGAAACCCCACAAAAACAACCTATATTCATGAGAATACATGAATTCAGAATACATTTCCAATAAGTTTCCTATACTTGTTACATCAAGTGGGAAAAAAGCAGCAGCATCATTTAATTGAGAACACTTTCGTATTTTTTTAAATACAGCTTTCATGTGGGTGTTGTTCAGAGTAAGATGTGTAGCATATCAATTGCTCAGTACCTGCTGTTACTTGTGATAAAGAAACAGACACTGTTCAAAGGAAATTGTCTTGTAATTACTACAAAAAGGAGGCAATCAACACAAATATTGTCTTTTTTTTATTTTAAAGAGAGAGAGAACTAAATTAAACCAGAACCTTTATTTGAACATCACAACTCATTGAACTTAAAGCTGTTTGCAGAAAGTATCTACCACCCACGGTGATGTCTGTCAGTGATGTTAGCTGCTCTTGGGCTTATGGGTATCTAACTTGACCTTTTATAACTTACATGTTGGAAAATTGTGGGGAAAAGAATAAGGGGGATTTAAAGTCATTATCATCAAACTCTGGATTAATGTTTTCCAAGAATTAGTATATTAGTAGATTTAATCATCTTCAGTGCTGAGTTTTTAATTCTTGGTTTTGTTTCCTTAAATCTGCTAAATTTCTATCTATATAGTTAAATTGTTGAAAGAGTGGTAGAAAACACCCTGGAAACCAAAACACAAATCTTATGAAGATAAAGGAAAAGGATTATGAGAGTTATTTTTAAGCGTTTTTGTTTTTTTTAATATGCTAGCAGAAAGAAATGTGGGGAAAACCATCAGGAAAATTGTTTTTCTTTTATTTTTTAACGTTTATACTGGAGAGTCAAAAGATAAAAGTAATGCATTATTTTCTTTATTTTGGGTAACATGTACAAGTATTGTGGAATCTACGAACAATTCGAATAAGAGACTGTATTTTATATCTAGATAGGTGGAAAAGTGAGTAGATTCAATGTAAACACTCAATTACATTCAATAATAATTAACTATTATTTTCATTATTTTAAGCTCTGGGCCTAGCATACAAAAAGAGATTTTTTTCCCAAGGACAAGGCATTGAGCAGAAGCACAGGTAAGCCAATAACTGCAATGAAATATGATAAATATCATCATGAAAGAATTAAGGTAAGGGAAAGCCTTCATTGTTTAAGTTATTAATTAAAGATTCTGCTCAGGAAAATTAACACGGGCCTTGTTGTTGAAATTCTAACAGCGCAGTAACATTGAAAAGAATTAGCATGATCTCACTAGAGCCACTAGTTCCTTCTAAATTTCCACTATATTTAGAAATAGAAATATAAAATCTGATTTTGCGCATTTAGAGATAACAGATACATGCAATAATTTTTAAATTAGTATTCCTTTTTTTGCACAGTTGAATATTTGGATACAAATTGATGCCATGTTTTTATATGTATTTTAAAATTTGACCTCACTTTATATCTGCTACACAATTTTCAGAGTATTATATTCTAAAAATTTACTCATGCTAACACACTATAGGGGAAGAAGAAGTTTGCCTTCACTCCTCAGAGTCCCTGACTGGACATAAATAAATTAATAAATAGAACCCACATTCTAAATGGAGTGGGGAGACTAGGGGAGAGAACTGTCACAGTCACCCAATGCACCCTATGGACTCCATCAGTCCTACCTTGCATCTCTTACAAGGAGTGGTACTGTTATACTACCTCGACAGGAGGAAGACAAAATTCCTCGTGGTGTAGTAATAGCTCAGCCAATCAGAAACTGCTATAATTCAGCCAATGAAAACTCACTATAATTCAGCCAATGAAAACTCAATGAAAACTCTTAATTTCCTTTAACAATCTGCTAAAAATTGTCTCTTCCTTTGTTTCTCTGGATTTGGCATGATTTGCTATCAGACCACATCCCGTGAATTGCAATTGTTTGTTGTTCCCCCAAAAACCCATTTTGCTGGAGAAATGTCTAGTTATTTGTATAAAGTCGATATCATTTATACATGTTGTGACATGGAATCCACAATATTCTAAAGACCTTTCAAACATGTATACTTGGAGAAAAAGGTTGAGTATCTTGTCAATGTCAAGCAAATAGGGAGTGAAAAGTTGGGATATGAATTTTTGCTAACTATAGACTTAATCACATTTCCTTAAGAGGAGTTCCACATGACCGTTTTCTTTGCTTGAAATTGTGTCTGGTTAGCGATAACAGTTGCATTGAAAAATAATGTAGATTTTTGGTGAATCTTAGCTAATGACATCTTTTTTCATTAGGGCTGTATATGGTTAAAATAACCTAACTCATAATATATGTATATAATCTTTTAAATATGGACCAATACCTAGATAAAATATAGTTGGTGTTAGGTCAATAGAATTAGTGCTGACTGAAAATAAACACATTTGTAACTTTTCTGTCTGACTCGTTTCCCTTAGCATGATAATCTCAAGATAAATCCATGTTGTTCCAAAAGGCAGCATTTCATCTTTCCTAATGGCTGAGTAGTAGTCCAATGTATACATGGGCCACATCTTCTTTATCCAATTATTTATCAAAGGACACTTTGTTTCCTTGTGTTGGTCACCGTGAGTAAGGTTGCAATGAATGTAGGGGTGCATACAACTTTGCAAGTAAATGTTTTCAAATTTTTCAGGTCGATAACCAGAAGAAGGATTGCAGGGTCATATTGTACCTCTATTCTTAATATTTTGAGGAGACCCCACACTGTTTTCCATAGTGGTTGTACCAGTTTACAGTCCCACCAGCAGTGAATGAAGGTTCCTTTTTCTCCACAACCTCTTCAGTACTTGTTATTACTTGTCTCATTGATAATAGCCATTCTAATGGGTATGAGATGGTATCCCATTGTAGTTTTGATGTGCATTTTCCTAATAGATTGTGAAGTTGAACATGTTTTCATATATTTGTTGGCCATTTGTACATCTCCTTGGGAGAAATATCTGTTCGGGTCCTTTTCTTAATCAATTGTATGGTTCTTTTGATTCCACTCGTGAGATATAAAACTGAAAACAAAAAATGAACAAATAATAAAAACAAAGAAAAACTCATAGACACACAAAACAGGATAGCATTAATCAGAGAGAAGGGAGTTGGTGGAGGTAGGAGAAGGTAAAAGGAAAGTTAAATGGTGATGGAAGGAAACTTGACTTAGAGTGGTGACCACACAACAAAATGTATGGTTGATGAATTGCAGAATTGTACCCTTGAAACCTATATAATTTTATTAGCCATTGTCACCCCAATAAAGGAAAAAAAACAATTTAAAAAATAAAAATATTTTTAGTTAAAATGTAAGGTGTAATATAGAAAACTAAAAAAAAATAATGGTATATTAAGAAAAGAAAAATAACTTCAATTAAGAAAATTGGAAAGATGTTTTATTATGTAGCAAGTAAATATACAGATTACCATAACAAGGTACTTTAGTGCATGACATTAACTTTGACACAAATTATTAGAGAGTTTTCCAGAAAAGTTAACTGTAAGTTTGAAGAAACAGATGTGATTAACATATAACTTAGATGAAATGATTATTAAAAGCTCACTGAAGAGGAAGAATCTTCCTCCCCGATAGTGCTTACCATTTGAAGGCATTCAGAGACATTTTTGAACAAATTTCACATTGAGTCAGGTAATCCTCATTTTGAACTTTTAAAAATGTTTTTGAAAAAATCAAAAATATCAATGTTTGTTTAAGAAACACTAATAGGAAAAAGTTATAATTCCAAACTCATTGGACCTATACTTTAAGATATGTCATGCCGAAAATTCACACAGTGTAAACCTTCATCATGCATTGTTTATAGTATTGTGTTTAGACTAGCTAAATATTTGTTTTAAAGTTTTCTGTTTATGCTTACTTTTTTTGATCTTTATAAATAAAAATTGGTCTTTGATGTATAGAATGCTTTTATAGATATGAACACCTGGTTTATTATGTTTTTTAATCAGTACACTAATATACATTATTTAAAACTAGTTAAGACAATTGTTAGGAGTAATTTGTATTATAATAAAACATAATCTCTTTAGTAACAAGCATTCTACACACATAAACTCAATATCAAAATTCACTTTGAAAAGCTGTAAGGGGCAGGAATCAAAATATTTAAGCAATAGAAATTAGTCAATTTTAGAGATAATTTTAAAAGGCAAGCATTTATATTGCCATATGACTTAACTAAAAAATTCAATGCAAAGAAACTTTTTGGATAGGCGTTCTTACATATGTAGATAAGAGTTTTGTATTCTAGCATTATCAGCCATTCATGTGTAAAATGATTCTCTAAAAGCATTTCAAATATTGAAAATAGATGAATACATTTATCAAAATAAGAATTCTCTACTTATGACTTTCTCCCCTTAGAGAGCCTTTTCTTTGAGGGAGTGCGGGGTAGAAGGACAAAAGTGCTCTTCAGTTCTTCCCGAATACCATGCATCAGAATGAGCACATCTGAATTAATGAGGTCATGAGGTCTAAGTAAATACAACTTTTCCTGTGAATTTAAAATGGGATTAAAAAAAAAACAGTTGCTAAGTCAATTTTTTCCTCTTAATACATGTTCTCCGGCATAGGTTTATAAAATCTAGATGATTTTAACAGACTTTATTTGTTAAGGCAGTTTTAGTTTCCCTGAAAAATTGAGTTCCCATATACCCCCTGCTCCCCAGCCTGCCCTGCCATCAATGTTCTACACCAGAGTGAAACATTTGTAACAACTGTTGAATCCACATCATTATCATCCAGGGTCTACAGTTTACAATAAAGTTAACAGTGTTGTACAGGGTTTGGTAAAAATATATTGACATGTGTCTGCCATTATAACATCATACAGGATAGATTTCAATGTCCTAAAAATCCTTTGTGCTCTGCTTAGTTTTCCCTTCCACTTCCTTAACCCCTCGCAACCTGTGCTTTGCATACTATCTCCATAGTTTCACCTTCCCAGAATCCTGTATAGTTGGAATCATGCAGTATGTGCCCTTTTCAGACTGGCTTCTTTGGCTTGGTAACATGCATTTAAGGTTCTTCCATGTCTTTCAATGGTTTGAGAGTTCATTTCTTTTTAGCACTGAATAACATTCTATTATTTGATTATAATAATAGTTCATTTATCCATTTATCTCCTGAAGGCTATCTTGGTTGTTTCTAAATTTTGGCAACTGTTAATAACATTCACGTGCAGATTTTTGTGTGGTCACAAATTCTCCACTCCTTTGGATAAAACCAAGGAGCACAGTTACTGGCTCATATGGTAAAAGTATGCTTGGTTCTGTAAGAAACTACCGACCGTTTTCCAGGGTAGCTGTACCATCTTACATTCCCACCTGCAATAAGTAAGAGTTTCTGTGGCTCCATACACTTGGCAGCATTTGACCTGTCAGTGTTTTTGGTTTTTGGCTGTCCTCGTAGTTGTGTATTGGTATCTCATTGTTTTCATCTGTATTTCTCTGATAACACATGATGTAGAGCATCTTTTCATATGCTTATTTTCCACCTGGATATTTTCTTTGTTGAGTTCTTTTCAGGTCTGTTGCCTGTTTTCTTCATTAACATGTGCATTTTCTTGTTGCTGAGTTTGAATATTTGGATATTTGGAGAGTGGTCCATTATCAGATATGCCTTTTGTAAATAGTTTCTCGCAGGGTGTTAGCCCTTTACTTTTAACAGAAACAAAGTTCCATAAACTGATATTCCATCCCTGTAGACAACTCATTCTAGCTTCTGGGATTACATATGCTATATCTCACGGCATCTTATTTAAACTGTTCCAACAAAATATCTGCATAATGAGAATGCACAATTATTACTGTGTCAATGATATATGTTTTATAAATTCTGTTTGTTAAATTTCCTTTTACAATCTCCTGTGGAAGTTTTAGGGAATTTAATGGGTTCTCATTTGAGCATTGAGTAAGTGGAAACATTATTCTAAAAGGGTTTTGGAATTGTCAGTAGGTTAAAAAACCTTTGGCCAGCTCTTCAATGGCTTGAATGGATTATGTTAAACCAGGTAATCAGCTACAGTAAATCTTCAAATGTTGACTGATAAAATTTCCTGAAATCTTTACTATGGTCATATCAAATATGCAACATGGAAATTGTTATTCATGTGACACCATACCCCCACTCACTCCAAGACCCAAAGGCAGGTATTTTTTATTAAAACCTTATGCCTTGACCAGGATGAAAATCTCTTCAGCATAGAGCTCCAAAAAGCTGCTGCCAAGAGTGAAGACAGCATGGACAAAAAAAAAAATCTGTCATTTTTGCTTGGCCCCCCAAATTTCTATGCTCTCCTTAAGTAATATTCTTCAGTTTTACCTTATAAACATATAAAAGTAAAAAAGAGCAGTTACTCACTTAAAAAATTGAATTTTTTTCCATTTAATAGCAAAAAAGCATTTAACACCCATATAGCATTTATTCATTAATGAAAAATAAATCAAGCATTTACTAGGTCATTGGCACTTCTCAACACAAATACACACAATTTACTATTTTATCATAGAATTTACATTTAAATTGGAGAGACAGTGAACCAGGTGAATTAATAAATATTAATATGTTATAGAGAAGTAAATTTTAAAATAAAAAAGAATGAAAAGAAAGGCAAATAGGGAATGTGTGTGGGGTTGAGGTAAAATCTTACAAGCGACCACAAAAGGCAACACTGAATAAATGACTTTGGAATAAAGACCGGGAGGATTCACATTTTTCAGTGCAGAAGGAAAACCAAGTGCCAAAGCCCTGCTGTCTGTTGTCTGGGGTACTTAGGGTACACTCAGGAAACCAGGGTGATCAGAAAAGGGTAAGTAAGGAAACAGTCTGAAATATAGGAGATAGCAATTTACATTTCCTGCATGCCTTTTTATAATGATTTTTAAATGATTTCAATAGACTCTGAGCACCAGAGGTATCAATACATCATTTTACACAGGTAAAAACAGAATAACAAAATTATATGATTCATCTAATGTCTCATACTTAGTAAATTGCACAATTTTCCCTGAGATCCAGGTCTTCGAAATACAAATACATCACAAATTCTGTTACAGCACAGATGCCATTTCATAATTAAAGAAATAGCTAATGTTTAAAATGCAAACTATTCTGCCACAGAGTATCCTTGGCACATCACTCAAAACAACACACAGACCATGTATTGCCAGTAAAACCACTACTTCAGCAATTTAAATCAAGTCGGGCATTGTATCTGTGGTTTGTTTCTATGCCAATGTTCTGCTTGATATGTATGTCAATGAACTAGAGTCTAATTTTAAATTGTGTTCACAAGATATTGCTAAAAATACATTTTAAAAGTAGAATAATGCTTGTCAGATTTCAGATGTTCCTTAAGGGGAATTTGCATCACAGAGAGTTGCAATCACAAAATTAATCACTAGAATTTACAGTTTAGGTACTGTCCTTTTGGTCTTTCCTAATACTTCCATGCAAAGCACATGAGCTGGTGTCTCATGCATACGTCATTTGGAGGAATATTTTAACAAATTTATTCACCTTTAATTATTTACAAATTCATTTCAACTAAGTTAGATTTATAATAGTCATTTTCTCTTCGACAAAACCAATAATTTTAATCTTCTACTTATTTAAACAAAGTAACTAAAGGTCTTTCTCTAGGTACGCTTGTTGGGAATAATTAACCACAGGTAATTGTATAAATGCCTGTCATTATGAACTTTAGAAAATGCTTCAGTAGAGTCCCCTGCATAAGAAACAACTTTAAAAATGAATTGGTGGCTGTAGTCTACAGAAATAGTTGCTTGTTTCTTTTGGTTTGCAGCTCATATTATGAAACAAATGTTGGTTTTTCTGTCTACTAACTGTTAATACATACGATGAATCTCCTAATCATCCGACACATGAATCTTTCCTCATCCATCATTTTTTTTTAGTAAAGTAAGGTGATTGCCTCTACCTTTGGCCTGCAACATGAAGCACCCAACATAAAATTTTCATATTCTCTAAGCATATAGTTAAGTGAGATCACTGAAAACATATTGCCCAAACTTACTGAAAACCTACCCAGGCTCTTCCCCAGGATGAGCAAATGGAAAATAGACAAAGGTCCATTTATTTTATAAGCTTCAGCAAAGTACAGTCTACTATTAAAATAATTCCATATATTCTAGGTAAATATGGTGTCCCAACTACCTTCACACACAAAAAAAGAAAACAAAACATGAAAACCCATTTCAAAAACGTAAACTTTTGTTTTGCACACCATACCAAAGTTTAAATATTTAATTTGGGCATGAAATAGTCAGAGATCGTTTCAGGCTATTATTGCATAAGGAACAAAATTATTATCAGTCAATAAGTATAGCTCTAGGACTGCCTCTCTCTTGTTTTGATTATTTTTTTCCACAAATTTTGGATCCATAGTCACTGGATAAAAACATTTTAAAAACTACATTACTTTTACATTAGATATTAAAATATGAAATTGATAAAACTGTAATGATCTTATAATCTCACACATAATCTTTCTGGGAATATA
Source organism: Mormoops blainvillei (assembly GCA_004026545.1). Classification (NCBI taxonomy): domain Eukaryota; kingdom Metazoa; phylum Chordata; class Mammalia; order Chiroptera; family Mormoopidae; genus Mormoops; species Mormoops blainvillei. Next base: position 58,056 of record PVJD01005112.1, on the reverse strand, counting down.
TCCGAAGACACCCAAAACACTAATCTGAAAGAACATAAGTGCCCCTATGCTCACTGCAACGTTATTTATGATCGCCAAGATATGGAAGCAGCCCAAGTGTCCATGAGTAGATGAGTGGATAAAACAACTATGGGACATCTACACAATGGAATGCTACTCAGCTGACAAAAAGAAGAAAATTTTACCCTTTGTGTGGAGGAACCTGGAGAACGTTATTCTAAGAGAAATAAACCAGTCCGAGAAAGACAAACACCATATGATTTCACTCATATGTGGAATCTAAGAGATGAACCAAGCTAACAAGCAAAACAGAGACAGATGCATAGACAGAGAGCAGGATGACAGCTATGGGGGGTGGATTAGGGGGTGGAGGGATCGAGCAAAAAGGAAAAAGGACTCATGGACATGGACAACAACGTGGTCATTGTGGTGGGGAAGAGGTACACGGGGGCCAAACAGAAGCGGAAAAAATACAATAAATAAATAAAAAAACTTAAAAAGATGGAAAAAGAGTTAGCAAATTATAGCTACTATTGTAGTTAATATACTATTGTAGTTAATATACATTAACTACAGCCGTATAAACTAACCAAAAAGACTGCCTGCCCCTCTCAGACTTGAATGAAACATGTCAAATGCTAATGTTGCTCTTCAAGGAGGCCTGACCAGAGAGAGACCTACAGACGTCCAGAGATAACAAAAATCTGGGCCTGGAAGGCCGCCCTTGTCTACAGAAAGTTTTCATCATACCAAGTCAATGCTAAGTTCAAGAAACTTCAATTACCAAGTGAAGCAGCTTATAGGGTGAGAAGGTACTAGTCGTGCCAGCACAGGAAGCCATGTAACTGACAGTGACCCCATTTGGGGCATGTGGGTCTTATTACATATATATTAATGTTGGCATGCTGGTTTTATGTATCTGTCTTTTTACTCTGTATTTTGGGTCCTGAACACTGTGTTCTTTGTAACTAATCAAACCATGTTCTGAGGTCACATGGTTGAGAGACAGACCCTGAAATGTGGTACGTTCTCGAAGTTCTAGAAGACTACCTGAACCTCCTTAAGACACAGCTGAGCCATAGTCTCTTAAATCGGAAGCAAGTCCAGTTTCCTGTGTAAAGTGTCTGCCCAGACTGTCGTCAGTGTGTGCTCTTCCTGGCTGTCTGTTTTCAGTCTGTTGTCCTGAAGTTCATGGTCCAATCAGTGCGTCACTTACTTAGAGTTTATTCTGGTGCCCAATTGGCCTCACATGGGGACCTTAAATGGTATGACATCATGTCAGAGATGAAATTGTTGTTTTATAAACAACTGTGTTCTATGTTAAACCTTGAACAAATAAGCTTCTATGTTACACTTCCCCTATAGAGGAAAATGTGAATACTCATAAAAATATTATATCGAAAAATCAAAGATATGGTCCTATGCAAACATAAAATTTAAAATGAACACATGCCAAGTATTTTATTCACCTCACAAAAAATTGAAAAAAAAATCCCTATTTCAATAACATTTCTGTAACTGGGTTTTTATAGACAGGAAAAAAAATTGTTAGATTAAGATTGCTAAATTAGAACCAAAACTGGTAATGTCCTTCAGGATATAAAAACTGTGGATTCTCTTTTTATCATATATTTGAAACTCTAGAAAAACAATATTCTACAAGGTTAAAGGACTTTCCTGAAAAAATTAAAAGTGGAGCTGCCTTTGGACTCAGTGATCCCATATCTGAACAGTACGAGTATATCTTGAGAATCCCAAATACTCATTCAAAAGAATATATAGGTGTGCACCCTTATGTTCACAGCAGAGTCATTTACAACAGCCAATGTCTGGAAACAGCCCAAGTGCCCATCAGTAAATGAGTGGATGGAAAAGCTGTGATGCCTCTACACAATGGAACGCTACATGGCTATAAGAAAGAGGGAACCTTACCTTTTGTGACAGCATGGATAGAACTCAAGGTTGTTATGCTACGTGAAATATGCCAGTCAGAGGAAGAAAAATACCATATGATATCACTCATACGTGGCATCTAATGAACAAAATAAACTGATGAACAAAATAGTAACAGAGGTATCAATACATGAAACAGACTGACCACTGCCAGAGGGTAGGTGGGAACTGGGACATGGGTACCAGATGAAAGAATGTGAGGGGATTAGCAAAACAACATATATTCATGACACACAGACAGAGACAACAGTGTGGTGATGGCCAGAGGGAAGGGGGTGTGAGGGCTGGATGAAGGTGCACAAAGGGCAGGGGGACATGGGGACCTCTGTAATAGTGTCAACAATAGAAATAAAGAAAAAAAACTTCTGATGTCTGCATCCCTAGAGAATTAAATAATCCTTAGCCTGGATTAATCCATAACCTTTAGCCCCAACCGGCTTAATTCCTTTGTATTCAACACGTGTGTCCTGTGCTTTCTCACCCCATGCCTTTTCTTTTCCTGTTTTCTGTCACTGGAACTCTTGAAATGCCCTCTTTATAAGGACTCTTTCTTGAAGTTTCATGAAAATATAATGTTGGTGACTTTTTCTGACTCTACATGTGACAACACCATTGATTCCGACGCCCTAAGACAGTGAGTTCTGCTATAAAGCCACATAAGCCTAAATGGCACCACTCGGTACAGAACCTTCTAATAAACCCAAAGGGCTTATGGGAAAAGTGGGGTTGGAGCAAAATACTCAAAAACTTTCTCAGTGACAGAAACACAATAAAAGATAAGGGCTTAGTGAAAATAGTAGCACAATTTTACAAATGTTAGATAATTAAACAGTAGTTACTAGAATAGTATTTTATCTTGAAAAAGATGAAGTTTGTTTACAGACTGGGCATTGGACGAGTGGATAATGATGGAAAGAGTCATATCAAATAGGGTGTGCTGAGCTGAGGTCGTTCTTAGATGTTTGGGGTGTGTGCATGTGCCTGTGTATTTTGTCCGTTTTGTATACACCCACATGCTTTAATTCAGCTCGATGAAGTTTTCTGCATTTACCTAGTATTTCTCATGGACAAAATAACACATACACATTATTTTTAAATTTACGTTATGCTCAAATTATTCCCTAATATATCACTCAGTTTGGAACAAGTCCTCATTTTCAAAACAAGCATTATAGCTGAACGGATGGCAGTATATCTTTATTTTCAGAAACATGATTATGAACTCCTATTATATTTCTTAAGCATGTATTTCATTTGTTGTATCAGACTATATATTTAGTGTACTATATGCTTAGGAGATAATTTATCTATCACTTATATCTACCGTGGTCTTTAGATTTTTAGGTAATTACATAAGCTCCTTTAGCTGAAGTTGCTAATTACAGTGCCATAATTTGGGTTATAAGAAAATTCTCAATCTATATTTTAATAATACCAAGAATGAGTACTTAACATAAATATTTCTAAAAATAAGCAAATAGATAAAAATGAAAAATCATATATACTATGGTAACTGAATCTTTTATGGATAATAATAGTATATAAAAAATAGAGAGCATCTGTAGAAAGTTATTATATAAATTTTCAAAATTCTTATTTTAGGTATTGAAGAACACTTAGCCAAAGGTGTCTTTTGTATTCTTGGCTGGCCTCCTTTTGCTCATTCTTATTCTAAGGATAGTCTTCAGTAAAACTTGTGTGTTTATCCCAAACCACTCTCATTTGTGTCACTTCCTTAAGCTAAATACTTGTTTAAAAAAATCTTAATCTATGCCTAAAATCAAGTCAAAGCTAATTACCTTTGCTAAGTCTTTGTTGATGAAGTTCCTCAGGGAGTTTGCTTTCCTCCAACATGGTATTCTACCTCCTTCCAGCTTGTGAATATCACCTCCCTCTATTTCTCTGGCACTGCTGATTTCTCATTTTGTTGAGTATTGTCTCTGTGTTTTGCTCTTATTACTTATTTTGCATCTGAATGGGGTTATATAAGGGACTTTATTATTTTTGTTGGAAAGGATCTTTTGGTTTGGATACCAATTGGGAACATATTTCTTTATTAACATAAAACCATACGCCATTTAATTTCCTCTATAAACTTCTATTTTATGTGAATTTTAATTAAATAATGTGAGCTCCAGTGATTCTGTTCTAGAAAAGAGTAAGAACAAAAAATATTTGTTAGGAATTATGTTTTTAATGAAATTGGCATTTTGCTCAATAACGCAATGCCATATAAATAATTTTTTAACATTAGCCTGCTTTTTTTGAATTAAAAAAAACTTTATTATTATTATTGAACTAATTGTTTTGAGAGAGGAATATAAGAAAACAGAAAGATTAATAATGTTTGAGTATCTGATATACAGAGAATGGACTAGATTACTACCTGGAAGTTCAATCAATTTTCTCCAAAATTTCTCAAGATAGGGATTTTGTCTAAATTTTGTAAGAAAGTTATATTTTGTAAATAATGTCTTATTACAGCACCTCATTCTCCAAGCATAACTTTATGTCAAAAATCAGGTAGATTTGAGAAGAATGAAGTAAAGTAACAGGACATAAACCCTTTTCTCAGGCCCTCTTTGCCAGAGCTAGCTGGACCCCATAAATGGCAACTGACCCTAATTGTTTTATGAGCCTTTATCCTCAGGACTAGAAAATTACTGGACGCGCCCTAAAAGAGCAAAGGCTCCGGGAACTTAGGAAACAGGACATAACATTCACAGCGGCCCTGCACCCCAAGATAACATGGAAACAAGTTGCAACCCAACTGGAACATCCTGCTCTACAACCACTCCATTACCCGATAAAAGCTCCAAGCCCTGCCCAGCAGTGTTGGTGCACATCTCCGCACTCAGCCCTTTCCCTCTCTCGGGAAAGTAAAAATGAAACCTTCACTCTCCGCTGCACTTGCGGAGGGTTAAGTCTCATTTTTAAGTTCATTTTCTTTTAAATATTTTATTTATTTATTTTTAGAGAGGAGAAGATGGGTGGGGGAGAGGGAGAGAAACATTAGCGTGTGCTTGCCTCTCACGCGCCCCCTACTGGGGACCTGGCCCTCAACCCAGGCACAGGCCCTGACTGGAGAATCGAACTGGCGACACTTTGGTTCACAGACCAGCACTCGATCCACTGAGCTACACCAGCCAGGGCTGAGTTAAGTTCATTTTTAAGGTTTCATTTTTAAGTTATTAGTGTGGTCGCTCCACGTCACTGATATCGCTAATAACTTAGTTTCTGCTATCCTCTAAGCGTGTCAGTTCAAAACATATTTTTATATACATATTGCCTGGCTTTTTATTTGAGGATATTGATACAGTTATAAAGTGTGAATACTTATATTCTCTTTGACATTAGGTATAGTTACTTCATAAATCTTAATAAATGAAGTCTACTGATAAGTTCACAGAATATGACATTTATCTTCTCAAATCAACAATGCTGATTTGTTTCATGAGGTTTGAACCCTCATCTTCACATTTGGAACTGCATTAGTCCACAAAAGCAACTACCTCTCAAGACACCTTAGGTTTGCAAGAAGTGCTCATATTTACATTTCTAAGTGCTCAGCTTTTTTGAAAGTGCCCGACAAGCCGAATAAGGTCACTATTCCTCATGCAAGAGAGTGTGCGAGAATGGCTTTTATTCATTCAATTGCATGAGATAAATGGCAAAGAAGAAGGATCCTCGAGAGCTTTGTTGAGGTGCAGGTTTTGTTTGATAATCACACAGCATCTTAGCTGAATAGAAAGAAAAGGTACAGCAGTTACATCCTTTCTGGAATGAGAATATTTTTGCCTTCCTCATCCTGAACTGTCAAGTCAACTCTTCCTTAGGTAAAGGGTTCAGAGAAATGAAATGGCATTAGGTTTTGATTTAATCTCTTTTCAATTTTGTTGTAATACATTATCTGCCATATTGAACAATATTTTTAGTGGTGATCATTACGGGTATTTATGTATATTCTACAAGTTGATTCCTTTTCATGTTCGTTGGCCAGCTTATCAGGGTGCGTTGTTCTCAGTGATGCTGAGTTTAGAGAGTACCAGCAACTAGGCTATATAATTTGGTTTAAGGAATGCCAGCATGGCACCATGCATTTACAGAAGCTCCATAGCTATTGCGTTGATGGATATGATATTATAATGATGGGTGATGTCTTCTTTATCATCTGTATATCAATAATCATCTCTTACTGCTTTATTTCTCAATGCAACAAAACGAATCTAATAGGGAACCATATGTAATACACATGCTTGCTCAGCATAAATGTTTATTGTATTTTGTAGCATGTGAGCAAAAATATTTATAAATTATGTTCGGGGGGTTAAAAATAACAATATAATACACAAATCTGGCAGCATATTGAAATTACTGCCAAAGCCTAAACTTTGTTTTACAATATATTTATTAACGGAATATGTCTCTTGGTTCACTAAGAATCTGCTGTAACCAAAATTAAATAGTAGATAAAAGAAATGAGTAGCATATAATTAGCTTTTTCAAATAAACCTAATTAGCAATAAAATAGCCACAGAGTAATTCATGTGAACATTGTAATTAAAAAAAAAGAGTGCAGATAGTCCTACACAGAGACTCACGCAGAAATTTAGTCTTGATGAGATGATGGGCAGCTGTTGTGGATAATTTCTCTTCCTGAATCTAATTATAGAAGAATAATTCTATATACAATACTTTTTCTTTTCAGCATTTAAAAAATCATTACACAAATATGTACATAAAATGCTTAAGTTTTCCAAAAATATTCATAATGAAATATTTACTAACTTGCTCTATTTTAGTAAGCATACAAAATGATCTTTTAGTTAGTAAAACAGATACGAAAGTGGCTTTGCAAAACAATATCTTATGTAAGCTAATATCCACAATTTATGCAATGAATAATTGCAAATATTCTTTCTCAGCATTTTGACTCTCTGCAGTAATGATAACTTTCGGCCAAGGAATTCCTGACAATTCTAAATACACAGATGCAACTTGAATGCATAAGAAGAGCTAGAACAAAGATTGTTTCCCTGAGAACCTCTAAACTGAAGACCTCATATGCTAAGGGCTCACCTTTGAATTACCTTCTGGAGGGCGGGCCTCTTGTAGTACAGGCTTCCTCGGCTAGGTGAGTGTTCCAGGAACCCATCTGGGTCAGTGTTATCAGTCGGTGCTGATGTTGTTACGAAAAATGAAACGACCAGACACTGAGGGGTTAGGAGCACAATCTTTATTTACGTGCACGGGCCCAGAGGAGACAAACTCCAAATTCTGAGCCCAGAACAATAGCCCCGCACTCCTTTTATGCTGGGCCAAGTCTTGGGAGGTGTGGTATAGATTTGGTGTGAAGGGGTTTACAGAGGTGGGAGATAAGCATTTACAGCATTAGTCAGGGCAATTAGCATTTCATCTTTGGCATCAGCCTTGATTTCCTCTGCAATGTGAGAGGCTGTGTGCGACTTCTGTGAACTTTTTTTGAAGACTTTTAACATGTTTGCCCATTTCATGATGGGAGATTTAAGAGTGCACCTGCCCACAACGGGCTGGTTGTTCAGCAGTTTTTGACCAAAACAACATAACCCCCAGGGTCCCACAGGGCCCCACCCTCCCTTTTCAACGTATATTGCCCCGAGCAAGGTTTTTTTTTGTTTGCTTCTTTTCCCAAATGAAAAATGTCCTCAAAGGGAAACGTTTTGCCAGTGTGGAATAAGTAAAACCAAAAACAGCAGAAGTGCTCAAAGGCATCAAAACCTACGAGCTCATAAACTGTTTTGAGCAGTGGGAAAAACATCTTGGTAGATATATTGCATTAAATGGGGAGTACTTTGAAAGCGACTGAAGTTTAAACCTGTCCGAGTAAATGCACAATTTTTTGATAAGTAAATTCCCGTGCTTTTCTGTTTCCCTCCTCCTGGGGAGAGCGATGGCAGAAGTCCCATGCCCAGTGTGCCAGGACGCAGCTTAGACTCAGTGGTCCCATCTGGACGTGTTGCTTCATTTACCTGATCTGTGAAGTGTGAGCCTGATGTTAGGTAATGTATTCAGCACCACTCCTCTTATATAGTCACATACTTAACTTTCCTTTTTCTTTTGATTTTCTAGTTCAACTTTTAATGCTTTCTTTGATTCTTTTGTCTTTTATTGATATTTCATAATTTTATATTATGTATTGTGGATTCATATGTATTTAATTTAAATATATATTTAATATTTATTTAATGTAGTGATAACATTGACTCAATGCATACTGACTGCCCTATCAAAAATAAAGAGGCTATAAGAAAATAGTATATATTCCCTATGGAAGAGGCAGAACGAGCTCCTGCTCAAGACCTGTTATTAACCCATAAATCACCTTTCTGTAAATTTGAAAAAAAAGTGGTGCTTTTTCTGGATGGAAGCTGCCCTGAAGCTGGATGACTTGGTGAACAGACAGTGCTCTGTGTACAGGAGACGGTACGGGGGGTGTGGCTTGCAGCACGGCGCGTGGGCTGGCGCCCCCCCTTTCATCCCCGTGGTCAGGAATCTCTGTATAATGCACGCACGGCGTAAACCGCAGGACCATCCTGCTTGTAGAACCGCCAGAATCACTAGCACAGAATCAATTTTTTCATCACAGAAACCTCCCTCCCTGTCAAACGCTAAGCATAATCTAAAAAGGAAAATCTAGCAATAATGTTATGAAGTTGCATAGACTGCAAAATGCATTAGTTTAGCAGATTAAATTTCTACCCCCACTCAAACTTTCTGTATGCCTTCCTGGGAATTTTCTTTCCAATTGCATGATAACTTTGTGTTTCTCTTGGTGGCAGTATCTCTTAATTTAGTTTGTTCGAAATATTGAACAATTATGTTCAAACACGTGAACTCCCTTGGTGGGGACGCCCAGGGGAAATCATGGGAGTGTAACAGTGGAAACTGAGATCTTGTCTTGAACTTTGAAAAATTTCCTTTCTTCCCATCATTTCCCTTTCACCATTGAAAAAGTTCATTTCACTCCAACAAAACCGATTAAGAAAAAAAAAAAAAAGTTCCAGGATTTTGTCCCATTTTGGTCTACAAATCATTTTCGAAACCTAAATAGGGCGCCCGTTAGAGTAGAAGCAGAGGGCTCTTAACTCCCACGCTGTAACACTTGGAATCCCATAACCTCCTACAATCCTCTCCATAAACTTAATACACTCCTCTCATATTGTGCGCCTTTCTCAAACATTCATCGTACTCTCAACACATTCCTGTCCTACTTCTTTAAGAACTTGTTGCATTTGTCTGTCCTCCACTGATACACTTCAAAGTGCCCCTCTCTTTAGCTGCTTCCTGTCAGAATGTAACATTAGTCCAACAATGCTTATGGAGAATTTATGACCTAGAGGCCTTATGCTAAATTATTTTCCATCTTTAACAACAAAAGCAATGTTAACAGTATAGGGTAGGGCAAAAGTAAGTTTTCAATTATTTGTGTGGCAAATGATGTAATATTAATAAATAATAATACAAGAATAAACTGTGTTTAACATAGCCACAATAGTAAACCTACTTTTGCTTCATCCTGTAAATATTATTTTTTACTTTTATTTCTCTTCTAAGTAATTTCTCATGCCAAACTTATTGAAAGAGAAAATAACTTTTCCCGATTCCAGTTTTACTATCAATACTACATGTAAAATTCACCTAACTCTCTGATGTTTATATCCAAAGGTCAAATGTATTTTATTCTTAATTTGGCTTGCTTGTTTGGGATATTTAAAATAAAATCCCCTTTTCTAAATGATCTTCTTTGTTGGTGTTCAAGAGCCAAATCTCTCCATCAGCCTTTTATAATGTGACTTTATCACCTTACTTTCTAAGAGGCTTTTTTTCTTTTGTTCACCCATAAATCATTTCTGCATTAGGTTTTCTCTTAGACCTCTCTTCAAACTGTGTCCTTTCCTCGCACAGTCCAGAAAGTATCAATAATCATGAAGTAGAGGAAACTCTGTAATCTCTCTTTGCACACTTCCAAGAGTAAAAAATAATCATGTCTTAATATAACATAGTAATTTTTATTTTAATGGGTATATTTGAAATATTTAATAAGAATCATTAAAAATGCACCCATCTGTATGCCTTTGAGACTTTATGTAAGAATGCTACTAACTCAGAAGACTTTATGAAAGGATTACATTTCCTTAATTTTTAATGAGTTCTTGTTTTTCCTGCCAGTTTTATTGGCAGTGACTAATTTTAATTCCCATATTAAATATAAGCTGTGTATTTCAAAAAGGAAATGCTTAGCATCTCAAATACTGGTTGCTGACCCTTAGGTACTCATTTATTTTCTGCTTCTATAGATTACTGAATTGGCTAATTATCTACAGAAAACACTATGTCAAGAATTCATTTCTGTTTAAAGCTGATAATGTCTGAGTAGGAATAAGTATTTATCTACAACATGATTGTACAGAATCGAAATACTCTGTATATGTCTTTTTATAACAAATGGAAGAAAATAATAAAAATCCTAAGCAAAAGCTTTCATTTGCAGTGTGAGTGTCTTCTGTCCACAGATGGCCTTGCTTATGACATCATGGCTTAACAATCACCTAAGCCAGGTGTGAACTGCATTTGTTGAAATAAAGAGTTGGTTTAGGAACATAAGAACACAGTTGAGCCTTAACTGAATGGATGGCATTTTCTAGGTAAGAAAGAGTCATAAAATTTTTTACATTTCTTTACTTCAAGGAAAGGAGAAAAACTCTTTTATCTTAGAAGAATTCTGCAGAAAACAGGCATTAGCAAAAGACAAAGTTGCTTGGGAAAGGAATGACACATTTGTCAATGGTTTAATTATATTTCCTTCATTTTTGCAGGTTAAATTAATGCTTCTATAAAGCTTGAAGTTCACACTTATCACAGAGAGTATTCTTACAAGTGTATCTGAAGCCTGTGAGGAACAAAAGGACTCAGTCATATACTGCATTCTGTGGCTTATGTTTTCTTTAGGAAATAGGGAGGGATGTGAACATATAGTCTGTTATTAGAGCATGAGGGGGAAGGTTTAGAAATTCTGGCATATTTTTTATTAATGTTAAAAACTTATATTATTGGAACTTTGTATTTCCAAATGCAAGTTAAGGGGACAGATGTAGCTCTACATATTATGAGATTAATTGAAATACAGTTGAACAAAAAATAGAACAAAGCAAAATAAATCAATAAGAAATAATACAGTTCGTTCTAATGAAGTCACAATAATGTTCCCTCACTTTTAAGTGAAGAAGGTAGTAACTCCAATATGTTGTGCCTACACAATTGATTCTTTTGCTTTATTACCTGATATGAAGCTTATAGCATAAAAGTATTGAGATCTCATAAAAATAATTAGGCATATCTGTCACTTATTTTAAGCCAGGGTTGAAATCATTAAGAGATGATGTCATGCAATATGATATGATATAACATAACATACATGATGTAATATATAATATCATATTTATAATGTCAAAAGATCTCATGCTCTACATTTTAAGTTAATTATAGAACACTATCTTAGAAGGAAAGAAATATTAAATTTCTGCTGAATGTTTTGGAACTGAGCTTTATGACTCAGTAAAAGCGGTAAACAAAATTCAGACACAGGGTCAGGCATCCCAGGATGAGATCCTTGTATATATGACAAAATGAAAACAGCATTTCTGACATGATCAAAGTAAACACACATGAAGGTATGCATATTATAATGTGTATGCATGTTATTCTGAAATTCTGTGTATTGAGTTTGACAAAATCAGATGTACACAGTGTGACATGCATATATGAGGCCTCTTTTTTTATCCACATAACATCCACTGTGGTACTTTCTGCTGAGCCGGGGGTATACAGGGTTTTTATTGACTAAGTCAGTACAGTGTGCTTGGCACCTAGATGCTGACCCCAATGCACACCCTGAGGCAGGAGCTCAGTGCATCAAAACAGGAATACGGGATTTGGCATTACATGGGTCTAAATCTGATTTTGGTTCCACCAGTTACTAAGTTCATGCGTTCTTCATTGATAATATCAGAATATTATTATCTATTCATGTGATTTTTAAAATACCAAGAACAATGTTGTACACAAGGTAGAAATTTAATATTTTAAAATGAATTGCTTACATCAAGATACTGCTGAAATCAAAACCTTTTTCAAATATCTTACCATGGGTTGCTGAGGTCAGTAAGAAGTACCTGTAAAATATGTCTGGAGGAAGTTTCAGGTATAGAAGAGGGAGGATTCCATCTTTTTAAAATTTGCTACCCTAAACAAATGTTATGCTAAAGAACAACTCTATTTCTTTCATTCTTTGACAATTTATTTATTTCATTCAGTGCTATTATCTGAATATTTCTCCAAAGACCAAAGACCCATCTTTTTCAGCCAGCATGGTGAATGGAGCTGCTGTTGTCCCTAATCCTGGAACAACATATTTCTGCAAAATTATAGGAAATCAGGCCAGCTATAAATGGTGTTGCTGTTTTGGCACACGATTAATGATCGGAGATCCCGGAACCTCACCAAACTAGTTTTCAAGGTTAAACAGCAGAATGGGTGCATATTTGACGATGTAGCTGTCCAACTAGACATGGAACGATGGCTGTTCATCATAGTAACTAATACAACGGCAGAGCTATGAGCTTCTTGTAGAGAGAGGTATGCTACAGGGATGGCAACAACGACGAAAAACATGAAAGTCATTCCTGGGAAAACACAGATGCTGCTTCATTGTACCAGCTTTTTTTAATAACTCCCCAATCAAATTTCAAAGATATAAAGACTGTTGCTAGTTTTAATGTGCTCAGAATCATCGACGAGCCAAGAACCATGAACATCCTTTATGGCTTGGTACCAAACGAAATGTGCTATATTTCATATGTAAATTCTTACTGTTAAAAACTTTTCAAGTCCAACCTACAGCTGGAGACATGCACACTGATGTAGGAAAATTTTGATAAATAAAGCTCCTTATTTATCCAAATATAACCAAGCACACAGTGGCATCAATGAAAACAGTAGGACTGTCCATCTTCTTTGCATTGCTGGTGAACTTGCTAAGATCATTATAGCGCTTAGCCCAGACTTGCTATGGAGTTCCTCAGTGAAAGGATTTACTTCTAAAGCATTATCATTCTATCCTTATTAACTCCTACGTAATTATTCCACTCCCCCTCAATATCTGTTAAAAATATGCTTGCTTTGGTAATGATTTCAGTAAAAAAATTCTATATTTAGTTTTCCTCATAGTCTAAATGGGTTACATAAAAATATCTTCATATGGAAGAAAATAGAGACTCATTTTCTGTTTGAATTAGCCAAGAGTTATTTTTTTATGGCTTGGTAATAAGAATGTTGAGAAATACAAAGTTTTATGATTAGATATCCATGAGAAAATGTAATACATTTTCTTCATGGAAATACAACATGTCCCAAATCCAGATATAGTGTTAACATTTAATATAAATGCATATCAGGATTGACAAAAGTAACCACTCTAAAATTTCTAGAAATTTTCTCCTTATCGCTCCTATAGGGATGTGTTTGGGGAAAGGCACGCAACATCTTTTCTGGGGTTACATTGGGCCATCCATCCTCATATGGGTTTCTGATACCAACTTTCTAGAAACTTTTCTTTGTATGTTGAGAAATTCTCCAGCATACTGCCTCAAATAACCACTACCCACTAAACATTTTTAAATATTTCCTTTATATTAATTGGTAGAGTTAAAAATATGGGGATGGTATACTTTTTCTGAATCATCTTTAAGTTGGTAGAGTTATTATGTATCCAACACACTTCAATTAGATATGAAAATATTGAAAATTAATTAAGTGCTTTTTTAAAAACCACTTTTCTCCAAATTCATTGATCATGCTTTTCCAAAACTCTTTAAATTTACTATGGTTGTCAATGTATACCTGCACCTCTGGGTAATTCATATTCCTGAATATAGTAGAATACTTCAAGCATCAGTGTTTGCAAGGACACAAGCCACCTTTGAATTAAAAGCATTATCCCATTGGCCAGATGAGTGTGTTTATCCATTTTCCTAAACTGAAAGTATCTTCTAATTTGACAGTAATCTCTGTTGCTGCTAAGCCATCTAGAGCATGTTGAACACAGCATTTAAGTAAACTATATTTTTTTGTGATAATTCACACATATATTAATTTTCTACGATTTCTTCTGCCTTACAACAATGGGCAATTAACATGGAATTGGTACTCTGAGATAATGCTATTAATAAGTAGTTTTAATCAACTTCTTCAAATAATTGACTTTTCTTGACAAAAAATAATGACAGTAGAACACTGACCAATTATTCTGGGGCCTTGTGAATACTAGGTGTAATGATTGCTCTAGCATAGTTTATATTGCATTACAATAATGAAGGATAAAAATGGCTCTCAGCTAAAATTTTGTAGGCATTGCAGAATCTTTAGAGCTAGGAGGCTTAATCAACTGGTGTAAGAGAGAAGTTGTCTCATTCTGGCCACCTCAATCTCTTTGTTTGTTAGCATGCACTAAATGGATAGCTCAGTTTGAAGTAGTTACCAATTTCTGGTTTACAGAGCATAATAGTGGAGCAAAACTTTAAGTAAGCTGATGATAGTCCCATTATATCTGGCTACCCTTGGTAGACTTGTAAGATTGAGTCATAAAATCATGTAATGTTCACAAATTTTCTCACCTGTGAAACCATTCTAGGGAATTCCAAGTTCACCATAACCTACTCTGTGAGTAAATGAACCTTTCCTCTCAACTCATGTCCTATCAGATTATACAATACAATATTCGCACACTTATTCATTTTATTTAAGAGCTCCATAAAACAACCTTATGAGGTATTTGTAGGATTTTTCTTTTTTTACCCCAGTTAGTTGGGGATAACCAAAGCCCACAGTAACTCTGTTATTTCTAAAACATTTTTTCTTCAAAATTTTGTCAAAATTTGAAACACTGTATCTGCAGATAATATCCCATTTGGATTTTTTTCTCCTTCACTAATACTACTGCATTTTTTCTACACAGTCCTATTTTTTCCCTCCTCCGATATATTCTCCCTCTAGTAAAATAAAATATAACACAAACCAACACCACAACAAACTTGCTAGATACTCCTCAAAACTCAGCAATTTTAAAGATTCTTTTTTGGTCTTATGAATTATACAGGACTGTCAATCTTCCATAAATTTCTTCTTATCAGATTCTGTTCCCCAAAAGGAGAGGAAACAGTAACATTACATCCCAGAGGGGTATAGGACCAGAAAACCCTGAGTTGCAGTTTCTTATTTTTCACAAATAACCAAAAGAATCAAATACATTAATCACTACTAAGCTACATCTGGGGGGCCAAGTTCTTCAACGGTTCACATACAAAAAATGATTTATACTTCTCTTGTTACCTAAACCTAAAGTTAGACAGGAAAAAAACAAAAAACAAAAAACCTCATCCTTTCCGCCAAGGTCACATTGAAGGATGGTGTGATAATTGGTTCTCTCCATTCATATAATTTACCTTTGCAAAACAGAAAAAGGATTCACAGGCATGGGCACCAGTGTGGTGACTGCATGGAGTAGAGGTGTGGGTAGAGCTGGAAGAGAATGTACGGTTGCTAAATGGTAATGGAAAAAAATACAATGAAAATAAATAAATATAAAAATTACCTTTGGCTTGCAAATTCTTGGTCCGGGTAAGAACCAGGGAAATTCAGTAGGAATCATACCATATGATTACCAGTGAGAGGAAAGGATATTGGTGATTGTAGAAAATGTTACTGGAATGGAAAAACAAAAGCTTGTCTTTATTTATAGGTAGGTGTCTAGTATGTCAGTATTTTGCACTTGCTAAAAGGTAAAAAAAAAAACTCAACAAATAAAGTTCAGATTTTTTTTCAGATGAGTGAATTTTTCCATTTTCTGTGAACATGTCTAGCTTATTTATTATATTGTGTTTTTATTTCCATCCTGCTGTGTGGCAGGACTTGAAACTAATAGACTTTCTCAAATGTATTTTTTCTGAGTAGAGGGAACACAGAACATTTTAGTTTATACAGGAGTTCAGTACTATGAGATGTGAAAACAATAAAAATGTGAATACGGGCAGTTTTCTGAATGGAAGATATTGAATTCAGTTATTGGATTCTATGCAAACTAAGTATGAAGCCATAATGAGCTAACAGAGTTCTTAAGTGAGGTGAAACTAATAAGCAATTATAAGATGTACAAGATCATAATTAATTGTGTTTTTAATTAAGCCATTTAATTTATCCTAAGAATGATTTTATTACATATGTATTATTTTTTAAGCTATTTCAATTTCTTATGAGGGCTTGAGGTTCACGACTCAAATTCTTTCTGTTTTGGGATTAAACTTTTTTGGGATTTAATACAGAAATACAGGAAGCCCAAGCATAATAGCTTAGTTTATTAAACAAACAAAAATACAAACACTTTAACATATATTTTAAGCTAAAAGTGTAAATGTGTGCATAATTATTCATATACATTACCATCTATTTATTTTTTATCATCATGGATTCATTATATACACATTGACTTCTATTTGATAATTTCCTTCATGTTTCTGTGGTAATAGAGTATTTACATTCATTATCTATTAAGGACATTATCATTGTGGGAATAAGAAGAACTGGAACTCAAAGTCAAATGCATATATCCTATTAGATAAAATTGTTTCCCATGGGAATATGGGCTAACAATTTTGAAATCACTGCACATATATTCTAGAATTAACAATTAAATAAATGAATGTCTGATAGTGGGAATTGGCTTTTCACTATTGAAGTAGGAGGTTACAGATAAGCTAAAATCATCCATGTGTTACAGATTTGAGTTGGAGATATCATTATAAAGTCATGTTAGCTTACTAAGACACAGATGGTTATGCATAGAATTATTTGTATATATGTTATGTATACGGATTAGCACACACTCATGTACCTTCTTACTCCTTGCTCTCTCACTTAAGAAGGCCTAGGTGCAAAGATACCCCAGCACCACTGAGCAAATCTAGGGTCCAAATCTCAGTTTCTAACACTGTTCTTTGATGTCTTATACAATCTAGTACCGTCAACAAAGCAAACCAAACCAATTCATTATTAAATTTACTATTTCAAATGCAAGTTATATGTCAGTGTTGTGTTTTGTTTGCTTGTTTGATTGTTGTGTGCAATTAAAAACAAATAGCCCAGATTGAGCTTTGCATTAATGTAATATGAAGCAGAGTTAGGGGGCATGGGGAAAACAGAGCAGGAAGAATGAAACTTCCTTAAAAATATGTAAACTCATGAAATCAATAGCACACTTAGGGCTTGGGGTTTCCACAGGAGGGAAACAGGGTTTCAATTAAGTTATGTTTGGATCTGAGTAGATTGACATCTAGTTTATCAATTACTGAGAAAACGAGAAACAACTATGTAATGATAACAAGTAAAGAAAAGTCAAAATGATTAAAATAGAGTGTTAAGTGGAGTAAGCCAGGTGGTGAAAGACAAATACCATATGATCTCACCTATAAGTGGAACCTAATCAACAAAACAAACAAACAAGCAAAATAGAACCAGAGACATGGAAATAAAGAACAAACACACAGTGACCAGAGGGGTGGGGGCAGAGGGTAATGAGGGAAAGAAAGGGAAGGGTCATCAAGGAACATGCATGAAGGACCCAAGGACAAAGACAACAAGGGGGGAGGATCAAAAATGGAAGATGGGGGTTGGGTACGACTGGGGAGAGTAATGGAGGAAAACTGGGGACAACTGTAATTGAACACAATAAAAAATGTAAAAAATAGAGAGGAAACAATAGGTTTATTTAAACTAGCCTTTTAGTATAATGATGGGAAACCAAAGTTGCTTAAGGAAGTAAACCTAAGATAGCCTATAAAGCGGGACTACAAGTTAACCATAATAATAAAAATAGAAATACTTTCAGAAAGAAAGGAATCTCATGTTGAAAAGAACTGGCGGTGTAGAAGAGTATGTTGCCTATAAAAACTACAAAGTGTGCACACTGCCAAGCCTGAGCCAGTGTTTCAACCTCAACCCACTTTGCCAGTTTGGCCCTAAGAATATGGCGGTTTGAGGTTTGTAGCCTGGCAGATCCAGGGCCATCCCAAGCTCTGGGGAGGGAAGCTTTTGGAGTAGGCAGGATACCCATTGCTACTTTCAGCTGCCCCCTCACCCACCTTCCTCCTGACCTCACTGGGCATGTCTGCCTCTCCGGAGTCAGATATTTAAAGCCTTGTCCTGTGTTACTTTGATGCTCATGTCTATTTCTCTTTGAATCGAGTTCAGAGAAAGACTTAACTGTTTCAAATTTCTGGAAATTATCTAATTGCACATGGGAAGTAGCACCACTTTACAGTTCCAAATGCCCACTCCTGGATTTTCAGCTGGTGTTTTGGCTTAAGTGAGGGCAACCCAGGAGGGTGGGGCCAAGGGGGAGCAAAGGCTTCTTCCCGCAGCTGTTCTCTCCCACCTAGTTGACCTCACAGGAGGCTAGATGACCCCTAGTAGTTAGTAGATAATTTAAACTAACGGATCGTACTTTAAAGTTCTTAGCCCCGCCCCTCCCCCAACAGGGCCTCCAACCACTCTCTCTGTCCAAAAACTACAGACCCCTGGCCTGAGAGCCTTGTGGCGATGCCCATCTTTTTTTAGGGGAGAAGCATGAATGGATCTGTTTCAACTGAAAGGAGAAAATATTTAAACATTTCGTAACAAAATAAAAATTTGTTTTTGCATTTCAGGTAAATCGAGTTGTAAAGTCCTTCAGGCTTGGTTCACGGAGGTGGTATAGCATAAATGCTATTGACTAGGAATTAGCTGTATAGTTAGTAAAGTTATGCCTGTGTGAACAAGGGGTTCAGGTGCTGCCCCAGGCAGCATTCCCGAGAAGCTAGAGCTCCTCCTGGACTCACGTGAAACGTAATTCTTCGTTCATAAGTAACATGGCACAGAAGTGAATAGTCCTCCTCCCCTTCTTGTGACTGAGGTTGAATGTTTTCAGGTTGGGGACTGCTCTTCCCACCCCCAAGCAGAGCTGAGTTTTAATGTTTAGCTGTCTTTGGAGCTGAGGAGGTGGTCTGAATCTTAAATTCCAAAAACACATTAGGAGAGGAGGGGTAAAGGTGGGACCTGGTCTACAAACCAAACTACTGCCTCTACCTTAAGGTAGACCCTCGTAGTTTTAGAACTCAGAGTGCCATTTGCCTGAGCTCCACAAGCATGTGGATTGGACCAGGAACCCCTGAGGAGGGGGCCCACTGGGCCCACCTGAGTGTGAGTACATCAGTGTGTATGTGTATGCATACATGCATGTATCCTGGTCAGGAAGAGGAGGTTGGGACTTTCTGCTATAAATAAAGTCTTAATTCCTATGAGTCTACTTGCAATTTTTAGTATGACTGTGAGATTTTCTCTTTGTTTCTGTCAATAAGAATTTTAAAAAGCTGTTATTTATAGTAAAAAAAATGCACATTGTCAAGAAACAAAAGACTCAACAGTTAGACGTAATCCAGACATAACTTAAAATAACTAAGCATCGTATGTTAAAATTTCCAGTAGAAAAAATTAAAACATGAAGATAAAATATTTCAGCATAAAAATGGAACTATAAAAAACAAGAAATAGAAATGCTCAGGAAAAGAAAGTAAAAATCTTGTCACTGTGTTCGTGTTCCATTGCTACCTAACAAATTAGCTCACACTTACTGATTTAAAACAACAACCATGCATTATCTCATAATTTCCACAGCTCATGAGTCTGCACAGTGTAGTCACGCCACCTGCTCAGGACGTCACAGGCTATAATCAAGATGTGAGAGGGACTGCATTCTCATCAGAAGGTCAGCTGGGGAGAGACATTCTCCCAAGGGCTTGTTGGTTGTTGGCAGACTATGTTTAGTTGCAGCTGTGGAACGTGGTGACTTGCCTCTTCTGGGTCAACAGGAAAGAAAGTTTCTCACCTCAGGGAGGGATTGATTTCTCATTTAAAGGCTTTCTCCCGATTAACTGAGGTTCACCCATTTTGATTAATCATTCCCTTTTGATTAACACAATAACAAGTAGTTTCAGATCTTAATCATGTCTTCCAACACCCTTGACCATTTCCCATCAAATGCTGGCTAGAAAAAATGTTCTGCCTGTGCTCAATGGAAGGGAATTACAGAAGGATGTGACTCTTTAGGGTTTATCTTAAGGTGTTTTAAGATAATGAGCAACCTGAAATCTAGTGTTTCTTTATGCTCTTACCATATACAAGACAGTTCACTCCATTCTAAGGTCTCCAAAAGTCTCATCTCATTATAGCATCACTCAAAAATCTCAGGTCCATTATAGTATCCACTCAAAATCTCAGAAGAGACTCCTAAATGTAATTTATTAAGTACACCTCTTGGAACAGTAACTCACCATCTTTTGAATCATGAAATTTAAGTTATAGACTTCCAACCCACCCAACAAATGATGTACAGACAAACGTACAGAAAAAGAAATGAATAAAAACCCAGTGATTAGCTTTAGCATTTTTACACATAATGCCTGTATATGGTGTTTCAGGAAGTATTTTTTCAAGTTTCATATTCTTTAACTTAGGCTTTATATGCTATCTTCATAAGTTAATAGAGATATTCAATATATAAATCTGGCTATCCATTTTTCCAAATCAGATCATGTAGATTAAATGTGAATGGGGAATTTTATAATGGGACATCACACTGACAGCAATGAAAAGTAATAGCAGACAGGCTGACAGCAGCAAGAGAACCTGACCTCAGAAACTCACAACTAAGAAGCTGAAATAATTTAGCATAATGTGGTATCCACATAGTTGCTTGGCTTCTATGGATGTATTATATGAAAGGAGGATGTAAAATTGACATTCTCAATGGTTACATAAAATTATTAAGATAACTAAATCTATTTTTAATATTCGTTTCACAGCAGTGGGGAATTTTGCCCTTCCCTGTTTTTCACCCAGGGTCAGCTATTGTAAATGACCACTTATAATAAAAAATGTAAAAGGTCACTATATTAAAGGATGTTAGTCATTGGCATTATGCATTCCATTAAATAATAATAATAATAGAAGAATATGCATTCAATAGGGTTCCATTTCTTTCTTTGCTTTAACTGCTATAAAGAAATCTCAATTTATTAGGGCTATTTAGACAAGTTTTCTAATACAAGGAGTCTAAAATACAGGCAGTTCACTGATTTTGTATTTATTATTTCTATAATTAAATAAAGAGGACTGGTAAATTTGCAAATGCAACAGATAACATGTTTTAATTATCATTGTCATAAATTTTCTAAAAATGAATTGTGATTTTGTGTTATTAGACATTATTTTAAAAACTAAACAATACAAAAATATCTATGGCTACCAAGTAAAATATAATTGAAAACATATTTTTAAGCCAATTCCACAAATGGTGTTAATACTATTCAAAAACTTATGGAAGTAGGAGTCTTTAATGGCTAAGTTTATAGTTGCTTTTATCATTATTTATTCCAAACATGTCAAATTTAATTGCAAGTTTCAAATGAATATTAGTATATGTTCTTGAGCAGATACACAGATCCTTTTATCATTTTTAAAGAGATATTTGACTTGCATCTCAGATATGTTGATTAGCCACCAAAACAAAGAAACAAGTCAGCATTTTAGCTTTCAATAGAAGATTGTAATCATGAGACTTGATCATTTATTTCTTAAGCATATATAAACTTGTCAACCTATAATAAAGGATATTTATACTTCAGACACTTCTGCATTTAACATGTCTTTTTTTAAAAGATTTTATTTGTTCATTTTAGAGAGAGGGGAAGGAGGGAGAAAGAAAGGGAGAGAAACATCAATGTGTGGTTGCCTCTCATGTACCCCACACCAGGGACCTGGCCTCAGCCCAGGCAGGTGCCCTGACTGGGAATTGAACCAATGACCCCCCCGTTTGCAGGCTGGCTCTCAATCTACTGAGCCACATCAACCAGGGTTATTTAATATATCTTCTTAAACACAATATCTTGTAGGAAGACCTCTTCCATATTATTTATGAAGGATCATATTTAAAACCAATAGAATCGCATTAGCCTTAGACCAGCTATTAGTAGCTGGTAAGAGCAAATCTATTCTGTAAACATCAAGATGGCAAGAAATGTAAGATCATTGCATAATCAGTAAAACTATCAGCAACTAGTACCTTAGTCCTGAGTTGGTCATTGCCTAATATCAAATTGAAACCATTTTATTTCCTGGTTAGATACTATAAAAGGTATTTAAAAGACTCAATTAATGATTAATAATAGTAACGAGCTATGCATAAACTAACAGCTACTTCCATTCTAAAAGTGATATGACTGAAACAAAATTATGGGGCCTGTGTCTTGGAATGGGAGAATAAAGAGCCAGAAATATAGTAAATACATAGTTTCCCTTTTAATTTTTTCCATACTGCTATTAGAATGAACTGCTTGATTAAAATAAGCATGATTATTTTATGCAAATGCATAAAACAGAATTAAAATGCATTGTTACCATTCTTAAATCCACTGAAAGCTGTCTAGAAGACATAAGATGACACAAAGAATGTTTTAGATTTTTAAATATTTAAACTATTATATTTCTATCAAGTTAAATCCCCTAAAACTCTACATTTGGCTTAGTGATCTTCAGTCTCCTCTAGGAACCTGTTGACATGGCTGTGTCTCCATATATGTAATATGCTTTTGAATCGATGGACTACATTACAAAACAATCTATTTTATAAATGCACTGAAGAAATAAAATTGAGGAGAATTGTTATGTTATTTATGACTTTTATAAAGTGACCCAGGTACTATATTTTTTATAAGAATCCAATGGTAGGAAACGCTTTGTTTCTACAGAAAAAACAAATAATAAAAAACAGCTAAAATATTAACACTTTTTTATTTATAACATAAGCACTGAAGATCTTTTCAAGTTCTTTATTAATGTATTGGCTTTCAGAAAGCTGACACCAAATAAAATTTCTAACTTGATTCATGTTGCCAAATTTTACCTGTAAAAGAAATTATTTATATAATTATTACACAGTATTTTATATTTATTAAATATACGCATACATCTGTATATTTTATGTTACTTCACCTAATGTGTTATATGACAGATAAACTGATTTATAAATACATAATCTGTTCTTCTATGGAAATGTGGGTCCTTTTGCCAAACAACAAAACATTTATTAGCTATTTAAACCATATTTTATAATCTTGGATTTTTCATTGCCTTGTTAGCTCATGGAATGATCCGTAAGTATTCCCTTATAGGTTTCTTTATTTACTTCTTGGTTAGTCCCCCTTTATTTTAATATTTTCTTGTTTCTACAAATATAATTTGAAGACCTTTACTGTATATAGAAATTTTAAGAATGTGCTTATTCATTAATGCATTTAAGAAATACTTTATTTTTTCTCAATGTTATAGTTTACTTCAAATCTCATATGATACTTAAAAATGTACATGTCTTTATTGTTCAAAAAGTTTTGTTCTGTGTTTACTTAGATAAGTTAGAGACAAATTTGTTTATCTTTTACTATTGTTGTGCAAGAGAACCATCCAAACTTGTGTACATGCACACACAGAGTTCAGTTTTCGGAAAATAGTGCAGTTATTTATTTCTTAAATAATAAACCTCACCTACCTCTCACAAATGCATTCTATAGCTAAGTGTTTAAAAATTCAATTATTTGTTTGAAACCTATTGAATTGTCATTTTGGTAGAAAGCAATTGATACCAAAAATTTCAGTCAACTCAATCTAATCCAGAATTTTGCAAAGATATATTTTGTCAGGTCTGTGGTTGCCTCTTGCTGTTAAAGGTTGCATACTTGGGAAATTAAATACAAATATCTAGTTAATCCGAAATATCAAAGAACTCAACTGTAATTAAGAAAGAAAGCACTTAAACATATAAACTTAAATAATGCCTTTATCCACCTGAGTGATTCCTTTGTTCCTACCCCTCCTATGACCACCGAAATTATTTTAATTTTGTGTGTTTTATGCAAAAAGTTTATCATTATGATGGGTTTTTGACACAATATGATTATAATAGTCATAAATTGAGATTAGCCAAAGAAATTAAAGGCTAATTTTTGATTTGTAGCAATCATTTCCATACCTAACTGGAAATTCATATAAATCATGAAGTACAGTATCCATAATTGCCTTGCTTTCTTCAAGACATGCTACTAAATTTTGAGGAAGATAATGAAAAAAATTAATCAGTGCTAGAATTCACCCATTCACAAATAACGTTATCACCATGACAGTTATTGATCTTTCTATTATAAACAGGAGGCAATTGTACATCGAGAATTTTAAAACAAAGCCGGTTTTGGTTTTTGTTTAGTTCCTAAAAGTCAAATGTTAGGGCAAGTGAGGGTTATTCTAATTGTGTGAGAAAACTCTATTGGTATTTGACTCTGTACTCAATAAATTTGCTTCATATCTAGAGTCTACACTGAGAGCTCCCAAACACTAAAACACTTTCTCTTATGCTCTCAAGAATTCCTGGCTCCAGAATCTCATACTATCATTGTACATCTTCCTTATAATTAAGTGAGGCAAAGTCTGTAAAAGTTTTTGGGAGCTATAAAAAATCATGATAGTGTTTTTTTCCTGCTTGTCTTATTTTGGGAAAATCATACACTTTTATTTTATAGTTGTGGCTCTAGTTGAATTAACACATGATAAATATTCAACAAATATGTAAATAAGGTTCAGTATTATTATGACCACGCTTTTATAATTGTTGTTAAATATAAGCCTTGAATATATTTCCAATTATATATGTATATGCATACATACATAATCTGCAAACTGAATATGAAAAATTGCTATTTCGGGCTGAAAGTTTCTCCATCTGGGATTTTGTAAAACCTCATTTATTTTGGTTAAATGGGGTCATCACTGTGCTTTTGCTCTGCAACTTGGAAACTGCCCTTCTCTCTTAAGGAAAGTGATCCTCCAAAATGAAACATTTAACAAGAAAAATCACCCTAAATTAAGGCTTTTGCTTTGATGTAATTTTAATTTCTCCCCATCTCACACCCTGCTGATTCTAATCTGGAACAGTATTTATAAGTGGAAGAAGCATTTTTCTCAGTCTGTTGAGATCTTGCTTCCAGGCGTATTCTCTGTTTGGCGCAAATCAATTAAGAAAGTACTTATAAGTGGACAAATTTTAGTTGCTCTTTAGTCTCTGTTGTCTTCTACAGGGCACTGTGATAGTGAAAACTGTCTGCCATCATATGAGAATCAGGTGAGAAACTCCTGGCACACCCAAAACTTTGTTTGGTGTCATTGTGGTGGATCTCTGGGGTCCAGAGTCACGGTGATAAGTGCTATTGACACGTAACAGCTAAGTGAGTCTAGTTTTTAAATCATTCCTGTCTTCCTTACAGCCTTATCTTCAAGCCTTACAACTACCAATTATAGAAATGTACTGTGCTTTTTCAGGATATCCTAAAATTATTTCTATAGTATTGTATTGTTCAAGTAGGGAAATGTGTCAACCATTGATGTTTTCTTTCCACAAAGATGGTTCTACTTCTACATTGAAACCCGAACCCTTCTTTAGTCTTAAAGGTTTCAAATAATATGTCCCATTCTGTCTTTGGTTTTATTTCCTACTGCCCATTCTGTCTCATTCACTTGAGCTGTATTGGCCATCTATTATGCCAAATATATTCCCATTCTAGGGCATTTTCACTTAAGATTCTCTCTGATAAATTTGTCTATCAGTTGTTCACAACAGTTGCTCCTCCACTTTAAGTCAAGTTTTATCAAGCTAAAATGTCACTCCAGTTCGTCTTACCTCATTTTAATTTGATTCATATTATTCAACACTACCCAACGTTACATATCTGCACATATTTATATATGAATGTTTGCTTCGATGTGCATGTATACATATACATGCATGGGGTGGTTGAGTCTATTCTTTTTCTTCAAATAGAATGTAAAACGCAGCCATGTGGTCTTGTCTTTCAACCTTACTGCTCTTGCCCATCACTTCAGTACACAGAACAGTAACTGGGCTGTAGTTAGACTTCAATATGTATTGTTTGAATAAATAACCTATAGGTTGAATGAATCAGCATTCAAGAAGTAGTTCTCAAAAGTTATGAAAAGTGGTTGACATCATCCTCAGACTTCAGAAATGCTTATTGCCCAGTCGCACTTATTTTAAATAAACTCTTCAGTTTATTTCAGTTTGGTTGTTCCACTGCCATTTTTTCAGAAGTCTTAAGATATGTGAAAATATTAATCTGTTAATAACATTTCTGTGACTTGTGTGTAATTATATAGACTTTATGTACTTCAGTAGATTTAATTTTACATAATATATTTCATATTAGTGTTTAAATATTTTTAGAATATGGAGCTATAATATAAAGAATACAGTAGATTTTTACTGCTAAAATATATTGTTTTGATTATTTCCTCTCATTTAATAGGTGCCACTTATATATGGTCTTTCCTGCCCAAAACTTAGTCTTCTTCCTCTGTCTTTAAATGTTTCTGCCATGTCCTAGTATATGTGTATACATATATGTGCACATGAAATGTAAGACATGTTTATCGCTGAGTGTAGTGGAAGCTCCATCACTGTTTTTACAGGCTACAAGTTACGTTCAGTCAGCATTACATCATATCTCTGATTATATTTCTACTAGATCTACCTTACTGCTTTGCTAAGAAAACCCCACAGCTTCATTTGGGATAATTGTTTAAAAAGAATGCTAAATTTTAATTAATCTAGATTTTATAGTGTTTTTTTTAAATGAAAAGCAAAAGTAATACATTTTGGATTATATGTTATCAAAGTTTCAATAACCAGAAATATATATAAGTGTGAAACTTTTGAGTAGTAATTACCATTCAATCAATATAAAATAAATTGAAGGCAACAGACCAGACATGATAATAAACCAAGCCTGCAAACTATAAAACATTTTAATGGTCAAGTCACATGCCACTTAAAGAATAGTAAATAAATCAATTTTTGTCATTGTAAAAGTGTTTTGTTGTCCATATTATTTTATTTGTTGGGTGTTTGAATCCCTGCTCTGCACTTACTTTACAGGACATGACTAAGGTAAGAGTGGCCTGACCTGGGCTCTTTGTTAAGTGCCTGGGCTTAGATTTTTATTCTATGAGAACAACAGAGGAATAGATGGTTCAGGCAAAGGTTAGCTCAGGGCATATTTCCTGTCCCAGAAATCAAAGAGAGTGACAGAGCCAGAGAATCTGAATTCCATGAAGGTCGACATGGCAAATAGTGTGGGTCTGGATGCAGCAGAATGGCACCCTGGAGGAACTGGAGGAGTCCTGTTTCTGGATACGCACACCGGACTCACCTGAGGCTACTGCGATTTCAGGACTGAAGGTACACGGGCGGCCCTCGCACGTACATCATTTTCCTTTTCTTTTTTGTTTTAGTTTTCAGTCACATCTCATGATACACTATGACTTTGATCGCTCTAATTTGAAATAATTCCAAATGTAAGTGCAAATGCTCTTTAGTTAACTTACTACATTGTTTTCTAGTGTTATCAATTATTATAGTTCTTTTGAAACAGTAAAATAAAATTTGTGAGAAGAATAATAATGAAAATAGCAAACACGGTGCTTCCTATGTAATAGTCACTACACTGTTTTATATTCATTTTAATTTTTTTAATTTTCACAGCAATCACTTTTGTAGATAGAGAAGGTATTCTATGAGTTCAGCACTGGCTTAGTAAATGATGGACCTGTGTTCATGTTCAAGCCTGTAGTGCTTGGAAGCACAAGTTTTTCACAAACACACTGTAGTTCTTTGAATAACAGATTTTATTTCAATTAAAATACACATTCTGATAAAACAATGATTGACCTTTGCAATACAAACTAACAAGATACAGTCTAGTAGGGTCTTTAAATTAGTTTCAATTCTTCTAATGTGTTCTATTTTTGAATTTCTATATTACCAGGTTGTTTTTTAAAATTATTTTCATGTTCCTAATCAAACATTTTAAGTAGTTTTGTGTATGTATTCAACAATCTTAGTGCTTTGCTTTGTTTTTACTTTTCTTTACTTATTTTAAATTCCTTTAAATTTTTCTACTATCAAACCAAAGAGCTTAATATCTAGATTTAGCCACCTACTAGTTGTTATTACAGCAATTTTTAGATTTTTTCTGTATCTTCTTAGAAATACTGAGAGCTCAGTGTATCTTTTTAGGAATTACCATCATCTAATTTTCTAAGAGTTACAATTTCATAGTTATTTGTTCTTTATGACACAGAACTTTGAATCCTTTCTCTTTTTCCTTCAAATAATGTTGTCAGTTTCTACCAAAACCATTTTTTTGCAAGGATTTTGTCCTGTGGATCTGAAAACCAGTGAGTAGAGTATAGGTTCACGCCGGCAGGTGCCAACATTCCTGGCTTGTTGTCTCTATTGTCAATTCTAATTCTTAAAATAATTTGTTTAGCTGTGTTTCTGCCTTTCTGGGGCATCTCTGGAGCTGACAAACTAAGGCTCTTATGACAGATATATTATTTCTTTTGTCACTTTTTCCTGAGGTAAAGTTGCTCTGAACCCCCTTTTAGATGTTAAATTACAATAAAAGAGTCGAAGGTCAGCACTAGTATACAGAAGGAAATAACACAAGTGAGCTATCAAACTATTCACAAGCAAAGTGTTGGAAACAGTGACTATATGATTCTTTTATGCCCTATCAACTGAGTTTTTGATAGTCTTGTATTTAGGCAAGGCCCTTAGTGATAAAACCAGCACAAAGAAAGCGAGACGGACTTCATGAGCCATACTCCATACTCACATGGTGGCACTGCAGCGCTGTCCCTCCGTCACCGTCCTCTGATCCTCTAAAGGTCATTAACCTGAAAACAGGAGCCTTTTTCCCTTCTTATGTATGCAAACTGACCCGGAAGGATATGCTGTTTGAGGTGGTTATTTCGTTTTGTTTCAAATCATTCAAAAGCTGTTTTATTATTATTATTTTTTTTAATTCAGGTAAAATTGATATATGACTTTATATTGGTTTCAGTTGTATAACATAGTAATTTGATATTTGCATACCCTGTGAAGTAATGAAAATAAATCTAGCTATCCTTCTCAGCCATACAAAGTTACATTTTTTGATCCTGTGATGAGAACTTTTAAAATTAATTCTGAAAACTTTCAAAGATGCAGTACAGTATTATTATCTATGATTGTCATGATCTACACTATATCTTCACGTCCTATTTATTTTATACAGTCATGTGCGAGGAACCACATCCATAACGGTGGTCTCATGAGATTATCATGGAACTGAAAAGTTCCTATCCCCTGCGGATACCGTAGCCTTCCTAACACGAGTGCCACGTGTTCCTCGTGTGTTTGAGGTGGTGTTAATGTAAGCAAGCCTACTTTGCTACCAGTTCCATAAAAGCATACTCCATACAATTATGTACGGCATGTAATACCTGATAATAAACAACTACGTTACTGTTTATGTATTTACCATACTCTATTTTTCATCGTTACTTTAGAGTTTACATTTTCACTTATTAGAGAAGAGCAAAAAACATTTGCTGTAAAAAACAGTACGCCGCGTTACACCAGCAACTGCTTCATACATCTCGAGTTTACTCTTTGCTGCATCTCCTGATTGCCTCGCTCTCGCTTCTGCTTAATTTAACCCCCTGCTGTTGTGTACAGTAACGTGTTGCACAGGCTTGTAACCTGAGAGCAATAGGCTGTCCAAATAGCCTGGGTGGGTAGCCGGCTCTGCCATCTAGGTTTGTGTCAGCACAGTGTGTGATGTTTGCAGGATGCTAAAATCACCTAACGAGGCACGCCTCAGGAGGGACGCCTGGGCTTCGGCGGTGCAGACAGTATCTGGAAGTTTGTACCTCTTGGTCCCCTGGCCCATTTTGCTCGCCCCCAACTTCTTCCCCTCTGGGAAACACCAATCTGCTCTCTGTATCTATGAGTTTTGTTGGTATTGTTTGTTTGTTTGTTTTGTCATTATGTCCTGGACCGTAGTAACATGACAGGGTGTGGTATAAGCCAGAAATAAGTCAATTTACTCTCTTACGGGCAAAGTGGTCATTACATAATTATCAGCAAGCAGCAGGGCAGTCACTTTGTTTTTCCAAACGCATTACATTTACGATACGCACACAATTATAAATGTGTTCAATATTAAATAAAAGTTAAAAACAAAGAAAAGGCTTAAAACAATACAAAAGAATTTTTGAATTATTTGAGCATTCGCAGCTTTAATGGAATACATGTTTTGTTTTATAAAGTGAGTGAAAAAAAACTAAAACTCCCAGCTGTGTAATAAAAATGATCTGGTGACTTTTTAACTATTACTCCAAGGAACACAGGAAAGGAAGAACCATATTTATTAAAAAATATTTTTTCACTGAATGAACCACTTTCCATTGTTAACCACTGAGAATGTAGTATTTATCTGTGTAAAGCTATTGCCTTCACTATTTTTATCCCTTTATAAAATGTATAAAATCTTACAAGTATCCCATATCTTGTAAATACATACTCTGCTTCCAAACCTGGAATTGTTTCCAAAGTTGAGGATCACTTTCTAATTTTGCAACAATACTGTGTCATCATTTCATTTCTCTGACATTTTAAGTTTTATATACACAGATCGTAAATATATTGATA
This sequence comes from Mormoops blainvillei, assembly GCA_004026545.1. Classification (NCBI taxonomy): domain Eukaryota; kingdom Metazoa; phylum Chordata; class Mammalia; order Chiroptera; family Mormoopidae; genus Mormoops; species Mormoops blainvillei. The sequence continues at coordinate 27,326 of PVJD01005112.1, read as the reverse complement.
TCATAGAGTGCTTTGTAATTTATTTGTATTTCTTGCAGCTTATAACAATTTTTGCTTCTGCCTGCTAAAATTTTTATTAATTCAAATGAAAATTATAAAATATACTATATTTTATAATATACTATATTTCACTATAGAAATGTGAAAAGAGTAATCCAATTATTTTGCACCTTTATGCCATGAAGTGTAATTAGAGCAATATATATTTGTTTTGTAGTAAAAAATAAAGTTTTCTTTCTTTAGATATTATCTTTAAATATGTATTATTTCTGTTCTGTGGTCTTAAAAATAATTCTTTATATCTCAAACTATAATATGATTAAAAATAAAGTATATTATCACTTGAAAACTTATTTTGAAACAAGTCAGATTATAAATGAATATATTAAAATAAACAGATTTAAACATATATCCAATTATGTGTAAAATAGGTAAGACCCTTAATTTCAGTTTAACAACTTCCTATGATAAACTTACTTCCGAGGTGTTCATTTTTAAATCAATTTCATTAAAAGGATTGATACTGTCAGTCACATTGAAACATGAGCAAAAGAAATACAACACCCAGATGTCTTAAATGTTTTGATATTTGGCACCTCCCTCAAAGTGCTAAATATTGGTAATATTGGCATTTCTTCTACAAAACTAGTTTATCTTAGAGAATTTGAAAGTTAAAATATCAATTAATTAAAGGACACCTTTGCAAGTGCCTAGTCTGATAGGTTTGATAGTGGTGGATAAAATTCGTCTCCAACTACACAAAGCTGGGAGTCTTGCTGCAGGCAGATAAAGAAGCTATTACACTCTGAAGACAGCTGCTTTGGTTGGATGGTTTTGTGCTTCGTTTATCATAACAATGGGTGATAAGGCTAATAAAAAGTTGTGCACTGCTAATGGTGGTGATAAGAAAAGACAGGGCATTTTTCTTGAGTAAACCTAGATATAATCAAATTCTGGAGTAGCTCATTGTTGCTTGGTAAGCTGTCCACTTTAAGCACAGCAAAAGAAAAAAGAAAAACAAACCTTTAATAGAGAATATGTTTAGAGAAAATGACTTGAGATTCTGAAAATCTCTATTTTCTTATCTATTTTTTCTACATTGAACCATTACTTTCAAAATATGGATTGAGGGTGGGAAGCAGGGGTGGGTGGGGCTGGGGAAAATGGTGGCAGGAAAATGTTGACCAAAAAAAGTGGACAGGGAGAGGCTGGGAGTAGTGTGGGAAATTAAGAAGCCAAAGAACTGGTGGTGCGTGTAGCCCATGGATATGGACTAAGAGGTGTGGGGATTTGGGGATGGGGTGCAGGGTGGAGGGGATAAAGCGGGGGGAATGGGACAACTGTAATAGCATACTCAATAAAATATACAAAAAAAACAAAATATGTTTTTGATATTTTAGTTTTTCTCGTGAACATGCAAACATTTATTGAGCACCTTGTGTTAATATGTAAATACAAAAAAGAGCAAAGAAGTATAAACATTAGATATTATACAGCAATTAAGTGTTGAGGGATATTCTAGCAATATAAATAAACTGCTGGTTGAGTGCAAAGGATCACATTTTCAAAAAGGAGTTGATATTTGAAGACTGAGTCGGTTTATTAGATAGACAAGATAAGAATATTCCAGTAGAGGAGATAGAAACACAAAGGCAGGTGTGAAAAACAATGGTGTGTGAGGGAATTAGTAAACTATAGTTTACATAAGAAAATGGTTGAAACTGAGGTCAAAATGGCAACTCTAAGTGATCACATTAAACTCTAATTGATAGTGTGGAATTAAGTCTTTTTCCCAGAATTTGACGTCTCATAGTCTAAAGGCCACCTGCATCAGAGCTCCCTAAGGGACTTGCTAAATTTTCTGAATCCAAGGTGTGCCAGAGTTTTCCTCCATCAAAACCCCCTGGTTGTGGTACAGGAAATCTGTATTTTAATAAACCCCTTGATCTTATGCCCAATTAAATCTGAGCTAAGTTTTCTTTTCTACTGATGAAATGTAATATGAAATGTGTATACTCCATGCATTGCCCAAGATGATACAATGGTGATTTAGAAGAATATATTACAAATTTATTATTGTTTATCTGCAAAGGGGGGAGAGAGAGAGAGAGAGAGAGAGAGAGAGACTAGAGATAGCTTTTTGATTAGTCGAACGTGCAGGTAATTACAGTATCCTTCTTCTGGTTGCATATCATGTTGCAGTGTCTAAGGTATCTTCAGACAAGAGATTACCCTTCCACATCCATTTGCTTTCAATGTGTTAGAATATACTGTATTTTAGGTATGCTAGGTTAAATTGTTTTATTTTCTTATTTTAAAAAATTTCAATTTAATGGAACTTGCACTCGAACCTTGAAACCACATTTGTAAATGGTTTTATTTATGAAAACCATTGAAATAAGTATCAAACAATTTGACTTTAGTACTCTTTCAAATCACTAAAACAAGTAATTTTAAGAAGGTACATATATTTATACTATTGTATATTATATATCCTATATATATAGGGCATATATATAAATAATAGTACATATGTTTATACTGTTATATATGTCATACATATTTATATATATACAAATTAAAATGATGGAACTACATCCTACTCTTATTTGACGTTAACAGAGCTTTCTTTCTGTAAAGGCAATGTTGTAGTCAACAACAATGACAGCATACAAAATAATCTTGAAGTTGGGTTGTTCTAAAATTATTATCTTGTTTAAGAATTTTAATATCTCCCATTTCCTGTGACAGTGATCTTCAATTATTTTTAAATCACAGAACTCATCATGAATAATTTTGAGCACCGACCTAGTGACCGATTGTTCTTAATGGTATACTGTTTCATCTCACATGGTTGTATTATAAATGTAACAAAATATTTCAGAAATAGAAATTAACTCAAGAAATAAAGGTAAAAAGGACAAATATTTAAAAACATGGTGATAATATGAATTCCCTAAGTTTATGTTAGTATTACATAGACCTTACATATGAAAAATCAGGGCAAAGGATGGCATAGGGTAAGCATTTAATAAAGGTTACATCACATTACCATTGCTGCCCTTGGTGTGAAGCTCTCACTGGCCTGAATGTCCCCATGTTATATAGGTGCATGACTTAGCAAATTTTATTTTTCAGTCTCAAAATTTCTTAATGCTGGGCTCCTGATTTTGCAATCAAGTAGGTGTTATTACCAAATAATTTTATATTTTAAACAGTATATTTAATATAAAAGATAACTTCATTCTAAATGAATATATTTAATGTAAGTTGATGGTCTCGATGAATGAGTATAAGACTGCTTTAGATGTTCTTGGTTTATTTTATAATCATACGCTTTGCATCAGAATGCAGGTTTCTATACCTCAGCACTTCATTTCAAAATGTAGAAGAAAGTTCTGATTCTGTCAGGTTCACTGTTCAAGGATCAGGGCTAAAACCACAGGTAGTTTAAGCTGCACTTATCATTTGTCTTGAATTTAATTAAAATAAAGTTAAGTTATGTTTTCTTCTTTCCCTGAGGTTGCATTTAATGTCACTGATACTAAAAAAGTCTTTCTTTCAAAGAATGCTGATATAGTTTTCTTTTTCTTCTTTGATAATATTACAACATGTTTTTAATAGGTAATTAAAAATAGTGATAAGACCAATGTACAGACATGTTTGTCTAACATACTGGATAAGGATTCAGTATAATTACTCAGTATACTTTTACATTTCATTTTTAAATTCATGTGTATGTATTATGTGGTAACAGATTAATATCATATTGTTATTTATATTGCATAGTTATATATAAATATATATAAACATATATTCAAATACTGAGTTTCCACACCCTTCACTTAATTTTTAAAATAACAATCAGTCCTGGCTGGCGTGGCTCAGTAGATTGAGAGCTGGCCTGCGGACCAAAGGGTCACCGATTCAATTCCCAGTCAGGGCACAGGCTTGGGTTGTTGGCCAGGTCCCCACTAGGGGGCATGCAAAAGGCAACTGCGCATTGATGTTTTTCTCCCTCTCTTCTCCCTCCCTTCTCCTTTCTCTAAAAATAAATAAATAAAATTTAAAAAATAGCACTTAATAAATAAAAAGTAGGTGAAATAATTCATTCAGCATGCCCTACTCCAGAGAGCTCTAACATTTTTAAATTTACATTTTACATTTCATTGTCTTATAAAATAATATACATGATGGTGGTTATATTATATATAAATTTTACACCATATATGTTATTTTAAAATTATATTTAGCTTATGCAAATATGGCATTGAAAATTCTTTACAAACAATAATTTAAAAGGGTATTTTATATTCTGTTACAAGTGTGTTTGGCTCAGAAAAAACACTTTGGAGTCATCCATTAGCCCTATCTTCTTTCTGCCCCACAACCAATCTGTTAGCAAATTCTGTGTGGGCAATCTTGTGAAATATATTCAGAATCAGAACATCTCAACACTGTTTACTGAAAATAAAATAACATCTTAAATTAGACATGATCACATCCTTGCTCAAAACCCAGTGGTTTTACATTGCACAGATAGTGTACAAGTACATACAAAGCAGTAGAAAATGACTATAAGTAGTGGTGGAGTATATATTGTTAATTCCACACACATGCAAAATTATTAAAGGCCTATCATAAGACACTAAAAAATTCAAATTCATTATCTAATGAAAATGTATCAAACAACTTTATTCAAGGGGATATTAGAAATAAGTATACAACAGCATATTAAGTAAAGAGTGTCCAAGTCAATAAAAAATCAAATATAAAAATGAATGTAATTGTTTTACATCAAATCCTACCTAAATTTTGTGATAAAACAGATTTCTAATTAAAAATAATGATGTAAGGAATTGTTTGTTCTCCACAAAAATGAAAAAATAAAATCACAAATAAAAACCATGGCCTGATATGTGAGGAATATTTTTATATATGTTTTGAGAAATAGGGAATAGCCTCCACACCGAGGCAAATTAACCGCAGACATAGTGAATGAACATTCCATACCGTGAAATATTAATAAAATTGTTAATTAAGGCTTTTCATTATTAACTTTCGGCGAACTACGTTTCAGGAATAAGTACTGATAGAAACATAATTAGTATTGGCCCTATTTACGTATTATACAAAATAGTGAATAAAGTATGATTAGCACTAACACAACTAGAATAAACACAACATAAAACCCATTGAAGACATTAAAGACAGTTTTGAGGAAATCACACAGAAGAAAAATGAGAACAAAATTATAAAGCTGATTGTGGAAACGATGAGAGATAAGACAGACTATTCTGCCTATGACTAATTTATGTGACTAAAATAACAGACATTTGAAATTGAAGAACATCCTCAAAGACACAAGAAGCAAACTTAGGAAGGAAGGAATGAAATTGCTTATACGAAATGAAATATTATTCCAAGATAACATATTTCAACAAAAAAAAATCGCCAAGTGAATTCATTAACTAGAGTGTATGGATATCATCTATTATATGGACATCAAACATAGAAAGGACGTCATACTCTAAATTGTCATGTACGTCATTAGCTAGTAGTCACAGGTGGAGACCCAATACCTGGGAGTTCAAGATTTCAGGTTCCAGCTCCTACTACTAACATGGACACCATAGCAACCCCTCTATCCAGACCCCTCTTTTGTAATTTTTAAATGAATTGAACAAAATACCAACTTAAAGGTGCATTCTGGACTGTACATTAGATGATGGGTCTAGGGACTTAGAATTCTTGGCAGAAATTAAATATTCTCTAATTTAGCTGTTTTCAACCAGCGTGCCACAAAAAATTTTAAAACATGCAATACTCAGCTGTTTCATCAGAGACATTGTCCTCCTTTTCTTTAGATTGTCAAATAAAAATGTTGACAACAGCCAACACAACAATCGCTGTCCAATGTGAATAAATCAAAACTATACCTATTTTATTGTTATATTGGCTAACATAGAATAGTTTGTATGTGCCGCAGAATTTTAGTAATTAGTTTATGTGTGTCATGAGATGAAAAAGGTTGAAAATTGCTGCTGTGAGGTATTGCACACAAGCTTTCAATAACTCTGAGAGTAAAGCATCCATGATTGCCTTAGGCTTCCCAGGGGAAAAAAAAATATTAGACAAAATTCTGACAAAACAACATGAATATAAACCAGCAAACTCAGAAATGGAGAAGACGCCAAGGGAATAGTGGTAAGTATCAAATCTACCAAAATAAAATGAACGATTTCCAGCTGTAGTGCTTATGGTAACACAATAGACATGGAGATTACAAAAGCTGGCACTGTAATATCCATGCTACAGCTATGGGAGATAGGAGGACGGCCACAGCAGTAGGTTCACAGCTTTCTTTTTTATGGTAATGTGTCATTAGATAGTGTTGAATCATACTACAACTCAAGAGCTTTCCAACCAGTTAATATATTTCTTGATACTCTTCTAAATTTGCATGGATTTTACAAACTAGTATTTCTTGTTATGAAGAAATACAGTTACTCAAAGGTCTCTTTTTCACTGTATCTCTTTCCTTATGTTTAAATAAAATATGTTTTATTTTGAAGTAACAAATATATGATTATATTTTGTAAAACATTGCCTATGGACTCTATGTTATGTACTCTATATCTAACACGAACATTTACGTATACAGGTAGAAAGGACTGGGATATTATAAACGATGATTCCTCAAGGGTAATAATATTTGTGGTTGTTTTATTTCTTTTTATTCTATATTCTTGATTTTTTTGTGTTGTAAAGAGCACACATCATTTCTTTATATTACAGCTGTAAGAGTCATCCTTGGTATGCTGCAATTATCTTATTATACAAATATACCTCATCATACTTTTATACAAGTAAAAAAAATTACTTAATACATTATGCTATTGATAAATATTTAGAATTGAATAGTTATTAAGTATTTTTTTGCTGCATAATGCTGCATAAAAACAAAGAGGAAAATCTCAGTGGTTTCCAAAAACAAATATTTGTCATGTTTTTGTGTCATACTTACATGTTCCCATTGATGAAGCTGGACCCAGGATTTACTTTCAACCTGCTCCATGGGTGATTCAGTGATGAAAGCTGAAGAAACAGCTGGTGTTTGGGAATCACTTTTCTTGTCAAGGAGGATAAGCTGAGGTGGACTTGAAGTTAGTTACTCACTATGCCTCTTATAAGCCTCAGCTTGGACCTCTTATACTATCATCATGCCTGTTATATGAACAAAGCAAGTCATCTGGCCAAGTTGAAAGTCAACACGGAGGGAACAGATACCAAATTTTCACTAAGGGGAGGAAATCCATGAAATGTCATGTTACAAATGAAATAGTAATGTGATTTTATTTTATAAATAAGTTGGAAAAAGTTTGAAACAATAATACCTTCATCATCTGGGTCACTGGCCAGAAACCTTTGACTGTCATAGTCAACTTTTAAGTGTTATGAATAATACAACAACGAACATTCTTTTACAGGTCTTTGATACAAAATAGGAATGCCATTCTTTTCAATGTGGAAATAGAAATTGAGTTGTTGACTAAGTTATACAAAAATGCATCTGTAATTTATAATGTAAGTTTCCCAAAGAGTTTTTTTTTAAAGAATTATTTATTCATTTTTAGAGAGAGAGGGGAAGAGAAGGAGAAAGTAGGAGAGATATATTGATTGGTTGCCTCTTGCATGCCCCCTACTGGGGACCTGACCTGAAACCCAGGCATGTGTGCTGACTGGGAATCGAACCAGTGACCTTTTGGTTTGTGGGTCAATGCCAAACCCACTCACTGAACCACATTAGTCAAATCAGTTTTCCAAAGAGGTTTTACCAAGTTATGCCCATAATTAGATTTGTTAATACTGTGTTGAGAATATTTTTGCTTAATGTTCAGGAACAAAATCAGTCTATTCTTTGTTCTTCATAAGTTGTTTTGTTCTGTTTTGCTTTTTTTCAATCAAGGTAATCTTGACCTCATTAAAAGATGGAGGAGGTAATCTCTGGAAGAGTCTGGATAAAGTTAATGAAGTTTCCAATCATGTACCTCATCTCATTATCACTCCATTATTTGGTGCATGCATAGATCTGTATCTGTTGTTTCTTGCTCCTTTTCATTTGTGGTTTTATGGTAATTGCTGAATAAATATTCTATATTATTTCTGCAAAAATATAAATTATTAGTTTTTCATTTCCTCCAAAGGGGATTTGACTTCTCTGTGGCTAGTAGTTATAAGATGAAGCTGGACCCAGATTTACTTTCAACCTGCTCTGTGGGTGATTCAGTGAGGAAAGCTGAAGAAACAGCTGGTATCTGGGAATCACTTTTCTTATCAAGGAGGTTAAGTTGAGGTGGACTTGAAGTTACTCACTATGCCTCTTATAAGCCTCAGCTTGGACCTCCCGTTGATGATGGCATGATGATAGTATTCAGAAGGCAAACCACCTGAATTCTGTCCGGGGCTGTCAGACTGCAAGGCCGTTCTTCACAAGGATGAACAAGGAATCATCGGAGACATTGTTGGCTTGAGGGCTGAGGCAGTACAAAGTAAGCCTAAAATAACACGTGCCAGGAAGAAATGTAAAACTTAAAAATATGAATTTATTTTATTCATAGATCAAGTCTATACCAGTGATTATTCCCATTAATGGAAATTGAGGGTCAAGTCCCTTCTGCAATGACTGGTGTAATCCCTGGTCTGATTTAAAATTCAGCCTTTTTCCTCAACCATTTCCTCATCCATTTATTCAATAAAATTTATTGAGTATTTTTTGTGTGCCAAGAATGATATTATACTTTGAAAATGTAGAAGGTTAGGCTGCTCTAGAGAGAGTCAGAGGCAATTTGTTCATTTTGAAATTTCTTACTATATATTACTGTGGCGAATTCTGTTTTTGGACAGGACAAAGTCATCCATAATATCAGGAGAGCAGAAAATATAGTCCGACACTAGCCAGGATGTTGTGGGCTATTTTACCCTGATTTCTTATTACGTAGGTGGGCATTCTCTTAGTGAATATGCTGCGTCAAGGAAATTTAATACGTTTGATGTGAGTCCCAGTCAATCACCACCCTGGAAGCCTGAGCTTCTCCTGGCCTAACCCTGGGCCGGGGGGCGGAGCTTTGCCCTGGGGCCAGCCTGGGCTGAAGCTGCCCTGCGGGACTGCCTGAGGCTACAAGGACGCGCGCACTAGATGCACCAGTCTGCATGCACTAGGAGCGGACTTCGTGGCAGCCCTGCTTGTTGGTGGGCTGGGTTCCTGTGCCCACCAAAGCCCAGCACCTCTGGCTAACTGGGAAGATTGTGGGGCCCTGTTGCCTCCAGGCAGGAGAAAGAAAAGGGAGGGAGGGAGGGATGGGAGTGAGGGAGGGAGGGAGGGAGAGAGGAAAGGAGGAAGGAAGGAAGGAAGGAATCACCGTAGAAGTTACAACCCCGAATAATGAAGTACAGTATAATTTACAACTACAGTATTTAGAAACATTGGAACAATTGTATGCACTTTTTTTTAGAGCTATAACTTAGATGTGTCTTAGGGGTTTATGGTGCCTATTTCTAAGCACTTAGATGATTTTAAAATATGTTGTTCAGCAGCCAAAAGGCTTCATGATTAATTCTTTAGAAGGTTAAATTTGTACTTATATCCAGCTAGAAATAAGAGAGAAACTGGCAATGTTTTAAGAATTAGTATATATTCTGTCAACTGTACAATTCATTAAACATTTATAAATATTGTACAGTTGAATCTAGGCTCCACCTAAAATAATTCTAAGCTCCACCAGAAACAATTCCAGTAAAACTCTACAATGAGTATTAAAATATCTAGTATAAATCACCAATTTTTTATCTTTATTTTACACTCCTTAAAGTTAATAGTGTCAATCCAACATTGATGAAGAATTGTTTCTAATCAACATAAATACTTTAACAGCTTAACTTATGAGAGATAGTTTGTTCATTTTGTGTGTATTTTATACTTTCTGAGGAAAGTTGTCAGCCTGAAACTTCTGCTTTTTGATCTTTTAATTTGCCTTCAACGGGACTACACATTCACTCATCCATTTATATTATTATAGCATCTACACCCCAAGCCATATTGACTGTACCAGAACTGAACATCGATGCAAGTCAGGACAACCAACTTTTTTCATCAGAATTTGGAATTGAGAAAAGTAATTAATTTTAATCACTTTGACTTACTTGAATTGAGAACTTGGGAATTCTTGAATGGCAAAATGAACATGTTTTCAACAGGAATGTTAAAGATGTAAAAATCTGTTCCCAGAAAAAGAGAGGAGTGAAATAGAGACACAAAAAAGCAGAGATGTGAGTCCATACATGTTAAACAAAAGCAAATCGACTAAGAACATTTATCAAGTTCCTGAAAATTCCCTCTTTTCCAGGTACCAGCCCATAAGAATCCTGGTGATAGTTCTTGGTCTTTGGTTCTAAAAGATACTCTAGAACCCCTCTGCTCTATTTCATTTTCTGCTTCTGGTTTTTGAAAATGATATGCGGTTACATGGGGAAAGCAGCCTGACTATCAAATCAGAGACTCGTAAAAGGTAAAGGGTGTGAAAGGAATTCTTACCTGATAAGGAATCCTAAAAATAATAAGTATATTTTTAGCATGGATAATAATGGATTAAAAGTATTATAGATAATTTTTATTTGAATTTAATTATATTATTTGAAGTCAGACCTTATATTATATTACTTAATTTCAAAGTCACTATTCAAATTGTTTTGATGACAGCAACTCTTTACAGATAAGTATGTTTTCTAAATAAATTTATGCAGATAAATTCTTAATGCAGTGATAAATTTTTAATGAAAATTCATATTCAAGAAAGTAAAATTTTGAAATGAATTCTAGAGATACAAACAAATTTAGTCAGTAACATAGGAGATGCACTTTCATTTCTGTGCAAAATTGATACAATATAATTATAAGATATGATGAATTAGATACCTACCAAGATATTAAAATAAAATAGAACATGTATTTAGAAGGAAACAATACATATTAATCTTCATGAGAAAAATAATAATTAAAGTATATGACTTGTACATTTCTTTTTAACATTTTTAATAAAGCTTCTCTTTATTTTTTAAAAAATAAAATCATTGTTTGAATAGTTTCTTCACACTTTGGTAGTTTCTCAAACCGTCCAGTTTAATTACAGTTCTTTAACCATTAATACTATATCCTAATTAAGTAATTCATTAAGTCCCTATAATAGTTGCTTTGGAGATAATGTTAAATTTACTGGTGTTTAAATAATAAATTCAAGTGCTGGGATTTTAATGTGCAATTTAAGAATTTATTAATATTTAAAAGAAGCATTTATTGCTTCTGTGTTCAATCGATACTGTTTTTGTCATATACCTAAGTTATCAATTTTACCATTTCTAATATGTCATGAATATGCTTAAGTATTCTTTACAGAAGAGGATATACCTTACTTTTAGTGAAACTTCTTTGCTTAGGAATTAAGTATATTAATTTATGTCAATAAAAATAATGTGCCCTGATATAGATTAGTTCTACTTCTTTGTGAAGTGTGACCTCCTATGACTTTCACTTTGTCAATACTTTTTCATGTCTTAGCCCCAAATGAAAAATTTGAATACTATATAGTTCATACTTATAAAGAAGTTGTTATTTATCTTGACAATTTAGGGAGTTAAACATAAGCCTTATTTTTGTTTGTCAGTTTATTTTGTTCATTAGATTCCACATATAAGTGAGTTCATACGGTGTTTGTCTTTCTCCGACTGGTTTATTTCACTTAGCATAACGTGCTCCAGGTCTATCCATGCTGTCACAAAAGGTAAGAGTTCTTTCTTTGTAACAGCCAAGTGGTGTTCCATTGTGTAAATGTACCACAGCTCTTTTATCCACTCATCTACTAATGGACACTTGAGCTGTTGCCAGATCTTGGCTATTGTAAATAATGCTGTAATGAACACAGGGGTGCGTACATTCTTTTGGATTAATGTTTTGGGTTTCTTAGGATACACTTTCAGGAAAGGGCATGCCTGGGTCAAACGGCAGGTTTTTTTCAGTTTACTGAGGAAATTCTTTACTGCTTTGCACAGCGGCTGCACCAGGCTGCACCCTCACCAGCAGCGCACTGGGCTCCCTCTGCTCTGGTCCGTGCAGTGCACCATGTCATATACCGATGATACTTTACTGAGTTTCATCCTTGAAACCTGTATGGTTTTGTGAAACAATGTCACCTCAATAAATTCAATGGAATTTTTAAAAATTTTAAAAAGATGAAATTTTTTGGATTTTCTATATGATTAATATTATTTTTTTCAAGCAATTACAATGGGATTATAAGATAAATTTTTATGAGCAAGATTTTTAAAAAATTGAAAAAGATATTTCATTTTCTAGTTTGAATATAAAAATCTTAAGAGTAATGTACTGGATATAACCATATGCTCTGTGTTATGATTTGTGATATAGTTGAAAGTAGACATAATAGGGTTAGCAATTAACTGGGTGCCAGACCTGAGATAACAAGATAATTTAAGAATAACTCTGAGATTTTTATCTTAAGTAAATGGTGGCCTCGTTTAAAGGACCCAGTAAGTAACTTTGTAAATTTAGTGAACACGTTTTGTTTCCTAAAACAACAAAAACAAAAATTATATAGACTAAATAATTTTAAATTAAATTTTTATTCTTCTAAATAGATAATAAAAAGAAAACATGCTTATTTTGTAGGTGCTTGTTATCTCAGTAAGTTTCTTATGTTAATATAGGATAACGAGCTTGCATACAATAAAGTTCCATAAAATCATTTTATTCAATGTATGAGTGGAGTGTTCTCTTTGATGCACTGCTTGCAAACCTGGCTCTTATGAGTTGCAAATATAAAAATAATTTGTTAATTCTGCTGCTTTATCAGATAACATAAAAGGTGTTAATATAGTACTTTTAAAGTACAGTGAGATTCTCTTAAGACTTTGCCTCCAAAAACTAAACAAATATTATTGTGATCTATTTCTTCTTTTCACTTAAACTAAGAGGGAATCTGAGACACTTGAGTTAAAAATTACCCCTTCTAAATATTAACCATAAAGCCGTCAGACATGAGTGGAATATCAGAGGTCTGTTTATAATTAAGTGTCCACCATTCCCAGGTCCCTAGTACATACCACTGCCTGTTTTTCCATTCCCTTATCATCTATAATTATTTAGCTTACCTGCCTGATAGCAAACGAAGATAAACATAAAATTTCATGTTACAAACTTCCTTATTATTTTTTAATACTTACCTGAGAGTATGTTTATTGATTTTTAGAGAAGCATCACACCCTGACTGGGGATGCAACCTGCTGTTTAGGTATTAGCCCTGACCGGGGATCAAACCCACAAGTTTTTGGTGTACAGGACAACATTCCAACCAATGAAGCCACCTATCCAGTGCCTGCCTTCTTTTTTTAACCATCTGTTTTATCAATGTAATACCTGTTAATGTTTACTTGTGGTTAAATCATAAATATTTGCAAAATTTTCTTCATTTGATCCTTTTTTGAAAGAGATAATTTTAATCAAACCAGAATAAAAATCCAAGAGGTGCCTATTTCTTTAAAACGTTAAAAACATAGTTGAAAGTAAATTAACAAGCTTTCAGTTCAACCAAGCTTTTGAATTATCAAAACTGCTTGATTTTTATTTAAAAATATCTTTGGCTCTCTAACACAATGAATCCTATCAGCCAGCAAAAAATAACATGGAGAGAGAGATATAAATGGCTATATTTTTAATGTTGTTTAGTCCTGATAAAATGGTTTGATGTCAGGACATTAAATTAATGGCTAAAGGTTAATACTCTGCTTACGTCACTAAAGTCTGCATAGACCCTTTTGAAATAAAAGTCATGTGAGGCTTTACATTCATGATAAACATGGATCTCTGGATTAGGGTGGAGCTCACTTGTCACCATGGGCATTCGTGAGTCAGTAGGTTAAAACGTAGAAAGAATAATAAATCATCGCAAATAGGAGAGTCACATCATGATAAATGTGGAGGAGAAAACAAGGGTATAAAGGAAATAAAGAGGATTTTTTTCTTATTCTTTTACTTTTCTTTGTATTCTGTACTATAAACAGAGGCATTCTAAATGTCATGTTCAAGAAAAATATTCTTCCTGCTAATTAAGTACCATGCAATGATATTTCCCTGAAAAATAAGTAATGCTTTTTGCCAGTAATTCAAATAAAACATAATACCTTTAATGGAAAAACTAAAGGTAAGATGAGGGTATATGTAATGTATTACTCTTAAGATTATTTATATTCAAACTAGAAAAATATATGCCTGTTCTGTATTTCATTAAAAAAATCTTCCTCATAAAATTAAAACAATTGTCTGGAAGGTAATATAATATTAACCATACTGAAAATCCAGAAATTAATAAACAGAATAAGTTTTCAAATAATTTATTGGATTATTAAAAATGACTACAAGGATAATTAATCAGTGTAGGAAATTCATCTTTTTTCCTATTGCTTTATTCTAGTCATAAACATACTTTTTAGGAAAAAAGTAGCATGATATATTTGAAGAGAACATTATGATTTCTATTCTTAATTCATGTTTAATTAACTAGATTTTCTAGCTAAAATTTTCCTATATAATTTGCAAACAAAATGACTCATGAGTATTTGGTGTTTTATTAAAATTTACATCATTATTATTACCTATAATATTTTAGATACAACATACATGAAGCATTCGAGGTATACTTTTAATCTATAATATGTAGACAATCTTTTAGTTTTGCATTAACTAATATACTTTTATTGCCCATAATATCTCATGGCTGTGCCAATATTCTTCACATTTACTAACTTACTGAATTTGTAAGGAAAAACATTTGGTATCGATATTATGTTTTAAAATTGACTATCCATAAATCAAGTTGATTAAGTATTTCCGTCTGAAGATAAAGCAGGCATAGAGTAAATAACCAAGCCAGAATAGCAAAATAAAACAAATCAGGCATAGTGTGTTTTCAGCTAAGTCATTACCGCCTCCAAGTGAAAACCAGTTGTCATATCTGGAAGGATTTAGAGCAATGCAGAGAGCATGATGTTTTTCAGGCCAAAATGACAGCTCTCAGCTGATGGTGACTGTCTGGGAACCAGTCTGGAACGCACACTACTGCCAATATGTGCGGGGCTCCATCAAAATCCTGTGCCTGCCATGTTATTCTTCTTGAGATCGTGGACATTAAAAGTCATGAGGAGGGAAACATGGAAACAACCAGGGGTTTTTAAAGCAGGTTTGGATTTGAAATTAATGAGGTTTTGGACATTAGGGAAAATGTCCCTCCTTCACTCCAACTTCTTGGCTGTGCTAGCTCCTCTATTAGCACTGCAGCTAGTTTTCAATTCAAGCCAACGCAATGTTTTGAGACTGTAAAACCTATTCTGCAGCACACACTTTTCTAAGTATTAGGCAAGTATAACAGAATTTTGGTCTCTGTTTTCAAATAGCTTAATATAGTCCAAGAAAGGGAAATATAAAAAACATAAGAATGCCCCAGGATGGTAGAAATAGAGTGGAATTCAAAATGCAATTGAAGGTTCAAGGGAGCAGTGTATAACTCACCTGAAGAAGAAAGTTGAAAAAAGTGGGTTACTCATGTGCTGAATCTTGAATCACAGCAGAGAAGTTGCAAATGGATGAAGTGTGAATTGACATAGGAGTTATGATAAAAGATGTCTTTGTGAGGCAAATAAACAGAAAAATAAATTAGTATCAGGTATTTAAGTGGTAATCAGAGTTCAAATATTATAGTTAACCCTATCACAGAAGTTTGGATATTACTCCATCTCAATTTATTGGTAAGTATTAAATAGTAGAATGATGAAATCAGGTTTGTGCCTAACTATGGCATTTAAGAAATTCATTTTTGTAACTAATATTTGTTGAGCAATGATAATGTTCAAAGCACTGTGAAGTTAAAGTTTTCAAGTAAAGGGAAACACATAAAATGATAGTGAGGGGTGATAGAACGTGTCACTCCAAAATATGCCACTTTGCCATAAGAATTATTTTGAATTAAAGGCACTTAAAAAAAAAAAAAAAAGCAGATGCAAGAAAGGAATCTCCACTTTTCCTCCTGGATATAGGAGGCAAGTCTCCCATGTGAAAGATGCCCTTACTGTACCAGGAAAAAATAAACATTCCTTGACAGGAGTCAAAACAAAGAGAATTCTGTACCAAAAGACTTATTTAAATTATATCTTAATTTTCTTTACCTCCTATATATTTTAATTACTTTCCACAATTGCCTCACTTTGTTCAACCTAGTATGAAAACATTTAGGTTTTACTTCTTTGGTTTTTATTGCATATGAGGGCTCTCATGTTATGGGAAACTAATACATTTGTATGCTTTATTCCTATTAATCTGTTTTGTGTCAATTTAATTATCAGACCAGGCTGAAAAACCCTAAGAGGGTAGGGGGAAAATATTGCTTCCCCTGCAGTAGAATATGCTTAAGACTAACATAATGGTCATAAACATATTGGGGACCTTTGCAATTTATTCCCTAACATCTGCTTAGATCTGCTAGTTAATCAAGTTTTGTTAAAACTTTTGATATTGCAAGAAATACACAACCATTTTCGAACAGTGCAAGGTCACATTCACCAGCAGGACAGATTTATTGCACCCAAATAGGAAGGGAGAAACCTGTTTGTTTGCTTTTCATCTTTGGTTAATTTTGTTTCTCTGCCTCCAGAGTTCTGCCCCAGATTCAAAATATTTTTAAATTGCTCATCTCTGGTTTCTACGTGAAAGAGACATATATTTTCTAGTAGAAGATATCTTGTAATGCGCCAAGAAAATGTTTACCATCCTTTCGTTTTTTGCTTAGTTATTCCACATTACATGGGCACTAGACTCAGCCCTCCACACTCTGGGTAATATAATGAGTAGGACAGATGGATACCTGCTGGAGAGGAATTAGACTTTAGCGTGGGAAACTGCAAATAATAAAACAAATGACTCAAATAAATACAGAGTATTTAAGTGCTATGAAGGAAGGCTGATTCTGTGATACAGACCAGAAGGAGAACGGCCTCCGGCAGGGAATGATATTTCAGCTGAGACATACAGGCTGCCCAGGGCCATGAACAGCCGGTGGCAGGGAAAAGAGCAAATAATAAACGCAAAGGCTTTGAAATAGGGACAGTGTGGCCTGTTTGTTCTTGGAATTGCCAAGAGATACTGTGATCATAAGAGAGTGAAAGAAGTGAGGGAGTTCCAAGAGATAAAATCAGCGAAGTGGGTTAGATTAGGAGGGTTAGATTATGAAAGGACTTCTAGGTGCTGGGAAAAGCCTTTAATTGCATTCACTTAAACAAGAGATGATAGTGACTTTACTGAAAGAGTGGAGAGAGAAAAATATGGATGCATCGGAGATGTAGTTTGGAGATGACATGGACAGGATTTGAAGATTGATGTGACATGAGTGTCCATGCATTCGAGGATGAGTTCTAGGCCTGGCTATACTGATTTCCAGGAGAAACTTTTCTTTCCTAAATAATATAATTTTACTGAATCCACTGTATAGGTTTTCTTGGGTAGGACAACAACAGTAGCATAAGGACATCTCATGTCTACCACTATATATTAATAAACACAAAAGACCAATGATAACCCAAAATGCTTCTTTTGAAAGTAGGAATTGGAAAACAGTGTATCCTCAAAGGATAACAAATGTTTCTGTTGGCATAGTGTTAAATGAATGAATCAGAAAAGTTAGCAAGAGTTAAATATAATTTCCTTGCCTGAAATAACAATGACTTATCTCAGGAAGAAAGTAGAGGGATTCTGAGAAACTCTGTCGATATCCATAAAATTGCAAAATCAAATCTGTAAACCATCCATGGAAAAATGGAAATCTCTTCTTGGGAACCTCATTTCCCACTGCATAACCACATATTACAATGGCTCAATGGAAGGCTTTTGAATTTATTCTGAAAAAAATTATTATTATTAGTATGAAATTGATTCAATTAAAAAGAAGAACACCATTTTCTCCTGTATGTCTTCTCACTTATTCTTTTCTTTCTGATTTTTGTCTGCATTAACTTTTCTTCTTTTCCTAGGTTTCCTTTGTTGTTATTATAACTTTTAACCTTTCAGTAAAATAATTTGTTCATTTTTATTATTTATTTTTATTAATGAAACTTATAAAGGATGTGCTATCCTCCAAGAATAGATGTGGTCAAATCATAGTTTTTTTCTGTGTACTTTTCTCATGATTCATATTTTCTAAATATTCTGTTAAAACCACTCTTATTTTCCCATTGAATCAAAAGCTTTCTCTAAGAATATTTACATTTTTCATTTCTAAATATTTGAGAATACGTTTTCTAAAATTTTATTTAAATATTTATGTTTTCTTTTTATTGTTTTTGGTATTTTAAATTTTTTGCATTGTCTGTTTCTGTAGATAAGTTTAACCTTCGAAACTTTGGAAGGTATAAAATCATGATTATTTAATATCAATTTAGTCATTTGAATATTCTAGAAATATCAAGATATCACTTAAAATACATTTAAAAGTCATACAATTATACTTTTTTTTACTTCGCTTGCCATTTACTTCTACTCTCAACATTGCTGGTTTACTGGGTAATTTTGTCTTAACATCAAGAAATATTTTGCTATGTTATTTGTGTGGGTTAGACACATTAAAAAAATCATCCCTTTTTACAAAGTTTATTTATGAATTTTAAAATCAAAGTCAGGTTTGTTTTGATTCAGGAATTTTTGAGTTATATTTATTTAATATAACAAAACAGTATATTGTTTTAAATTTATTTTCTACACGAACAAGCTTCAAACATAATTTCATCAGTTACCAAGTAGAGTGGTCATGGCATAATACTTTCACCAATTGTTTTTTAAAAGGTGTGCCAATGAAAGATTAATGTAAAAATAATTTTAAGATGTGAGCACATGTGCATATACTGCAAGGCAAATCATGAATCAAAGAGACAGTCAACCATATGTTTTGATACACAATTACTAACGACCACCCACAAACTATGTCATAATATCACAGCACCCTTCTGACATATTGCTTGGAATCTTTTCACTAACCAGTTCTTCTTTTTGTTAAGTTGTTACAGATAACAAGGAAGTTTTAACTATACACATTAAATTCTGTTATGAATTAGAGTCCTAAAATATTTCTTATTAGTAAGTATTACATCCTTTATTCTATTCCATTTTTAATATTTTCAAAATTAATAGCCAAAGGAAATAAAAGAACACAATTATGAAGTCTTGAGAAAGGGAATTCTCTATCCTGAAACATTTCAGTGCATTAACATTCTACAGTGAAGTGGATTTACAACATCTCGTTCGTGAAGAAACTATAGATCTTGAAAGTTTTGCTGTAACATTTCAATTTAACTCTTTCTTTCCACAAAAAATGTTCAGTGCTACTTTACATACATCAACAATTTTTAAAAGACTTATGTTGACCACCTCTATTTTTTCAAATTCATCTAACACTTTTTAATACTAATTTAATATTGTGAACAATTGAGTTGTGAATGTTTCTACTATTTCATTACGATTGCAAAATAGGAAATATTTTTTAACAGAAATCTTAGTTCTTAGTTCTATAGTTGAATCAATGAATGTAGTTGATAAGCTGTGTTCTATACTTTTTTCAAGTCAACAAATATTAATTTTATTTAAATTAAAAATTTAATGTGTACTCATTAGAATTGTTGAATTATATACATTATGTAATTCACACACACACAAAGTACAGAGAATAATATAAAATAGACATATAAACTCATACTTCTGTATTAAGACATTAACATATTTTTTCGATATATTTTATTGAGTATGCTATTACAGTTGTCCCATTTTTCCTCCCTTTATCCCCTCTGCCCTACACCCCATCCCATCATCCCTACACCACTTAGTCCATGCCCATGTGCTACACATCCCAGTTCTTTGGCTTCTTAATTTTCCACACTACTCCCAGCCTCCCCCTGACCACTATTTTTTTTTTGTCAACATTTTCCCGTCACCACTTTCCTCAAACCCAGCCTACTTTTAATCAATTGCAGGAATACTAATGAAACATCAAGAGACCTGCTGAGGTGGTAAAGGGATTAATTAGTTCATGGACAGAAAGTCACATTTTTAATGCTTGAAACAAGTTGTCTTTGCAAAGCTTTGAAAATGATCATCAGTTTAATTAAGGGAATTTCACTAAGAAACATGTGCTCAATTTCTAGAAAATATAACTTTATTAACTGACCTAATGGGAAGTATACAAATAATTCTTCAACTAATATAATAATGCTATGAATAGCAAACTACAAAACGACAATAATTACAATAGACAGAATAGCTAATAACTGGATACAAATATATTAAGCAATCAAAATTAATGTCTGGAACCTGTGAAAGAATGTATTTTCTTCATTTGGTAAGCATGAATTAACAATGCCTTTCAAATTAGAAGTTTTTATATGACTATAATAGCCATAAAACTTTCATTGTAAAATACACGGAACACTGGGGAAAATAGAAAATAATATTTTTTTCTGGAAAACAAAACAACTAAATCTATTTAACATCAAGAAGATTTGGAGTGAATATAACTAGATGTATATTTACCACTTGGTAATCATAATAATTATATGATATAAATGATTATCATTTTATTTACATATATAATGAATCATGCCTTATTTCATTATTTCCTTTAGTGATTTCATCATATCTCAAATGCCATGTTGCAGGCTGAATAATGTCTCTTCCACCTTAAGGTGTACGTATTCTAATCCTCAGACCTGTCAAATGGTTGTCTTTTGCAACAAAAGGACTTTCAGTTGTGATTATTTCAAAGATCTGGAGGCAGGGAGGTGAGGCAGGTTATCCAGGTGAGCACCGTGTGATCAGAAGCATCCATACAGAACAGAGGCTGTAGCATTAGAGGCAGAGAGAGAAGGCGATGTGATGATGGAAGGAAGGAGAGAAAGAAAAGGTGGCAGGATGCATGCCCACAAGCAAGGAATGAGAGCAGTCTCTAGAATGTTGGCAAAACAAAAGAATGGTTTGTCCCTAGAGCCTCCAAAGGAACTAGATTTGTTGACACCTTGACTTTAGCTCAATCAATATTTCTGACTTTAGAAATCAGACTTTAAATTCCTGACACCCAACATGGTAAGATAATAAATTTATATCTGTTTTAAACCCACTAAGTCGGTTTCACCTCACCGCAGCAGCAATAGAACAGTAGTGCAGATTTTGGTACCAGGAGTGGGGTTCTGATCTAATATGTAAAAATGTGGAAGCAGTTTTGCAATTAGGTAATGAGTAAAGGCAGGATGAATTTTGAGAAGTGTTATAGAAAAAGCCCAGCATGCTTTTAATAGACTGTTAATAGAAATATGGATATAAAAGGCTACCAGGGCTGGAAATAAATGAGGAAGATGGTAACAAAAATCTTATATCATCTTAGAGAATAAATGGTCATAAACAGACTGTACCTAGAAACATGAGCATTAAAGGTGCTATTAATGAGGGCTCAGATGTAAGTGATAAACATGGTAGATAAGGCCTATAATGTCACGGAGAATTCTTAAATAATTTTAAAAAGACCATTGATAGAAATTGTATGTTAAAGACACTATTAATTATGAATCAGAATGAAATAAGCAACATGCTATTGGTAAAGAAAATAAAGTCAATTGTTGTTATACAGTAATAGAAAGTATGGCTTATTTTAGTCCCACAGTTCTATAAAATGTAAAAGTTGGAAGTGATAAGCTTGAATATTTTGCTGAAATTTCCCGGCAAAGTGTTGAAAGTGAGATTTCATTCTGTCTTGCTGTTTATAGTAAAATGTAAGCGGAAAGAAATATTAAAAGTAACCAGGCCTTCATTGGGGAAATTATCACCCTATACAAATTGCAAAAAAAGATAAAATTAGGAAATTCCCTGTGAGCAAAAAGTAATCTTAAAACAAAACCAAGGATGTACCTGGACAACGTTTCTTCTAGGGTTCAGAAAAAACAAAGGCGTGCATTCTTTGAACGCACAGAAGTTTCTTTGAAGATCTGAAGTATGAGACTCATGGACCCACTCAGCTACCTCAGTGGAAACCAAATGCAGGGGTGAGGTTATCTAGGAAAGAAACCTTTTGTTTAGTGGAGTGAATCCCTTAATCATAATTGGGAGACACACAATATTCCTAAAAGTGTGGTATCGACAGAAATAATATTGGGTTGAACCAAAAGAGACAGAGCAAATGAAAGAAGGCTATTGGACTCCCAAAACTCTACTGGCAGAACATAGACTAATAACACCACTCAATGACAAACGCATGCTACCCTTTTCGAAAAAAAAAAAATGACCTGTAGTGTAGAGCCCAGGGTCCAGACACAAAGCTGAAAAACCACAGGGTGGTGCTTAAGGCCACCGTGGACTTCTCTCAGGTCTCGAAACCCAATGGAGCATGTCCCACGGAAATGTGAATTTACTTGAAACTAGTGACGCTTTTTTATTTTATTTTACTTTCTTTCTTTTGAAAGGAACCATGGCTGGTATCCTGTGCTTTCCACACCAGACGTGTTATTTTCCAGCTTTCTGAGTGTATATTTGGAAAGGGATTTTGCCAAATATTGTGTTCTAGTTTCTCAAGTGCACACTGGCGAGTAATTTCCACCAGCATACAGAATCTCACCCATACCTGATTTAGATGAAGAAATTTGGAACTTTTGAACTAACAAAACTTGTATGAGACTTTGTAATTGAGTTGATTCTGCCATAGGTTGAGACTTCTGGGAAACTTGGGGTGAGTATATTTTGAGTATGAAATTAATGTGAGTGCTTGAGGGCCAGAGAGCACACTGTGGTTGGCTAAATAATGCCCCCACACAAAGACATATACACCTAATCCTGAAACCTTGAATATATTACCTTATATGGCAAAGGGGACCTGCAGAGGTGATTAGGCAAAGGATATTGATATGGTGAGATTATCCTGGATTATATTGATGGGCTCAACGTTAGAAGAACAATGGTAAACTTAAACTTACATATGTGCCGAAGTTTTCTTATGGCGCCCATCATAATCATCATCAACAATTTTTATTGAGTATTTACTAAACCCATAGAGGACCAGAGACTTTCTCAACATCTTCATATTTTACTAAATTATTAATGTTATCTTATTTAAATCACAGTTTAAGATAGATACCATCATCTTCATTTACGAAGAAGAAGGCAGAAGCTTCCAATCACACATAGGTCTGTACTGGAGACTGAGTTCCAGAGAGGTTGGTGTGTTTATGAAAATGAATGAGGCTATGCAGTGATTAAGGAAAAAACTAGAGAATAAAAAAATAAGAAGGCTAAATGTAGACCTTAGGGAATATGAATAATAATTGAGCAGGGATTAAGGAAAGTGACTGAGTTATCACAGTAGTCAGTAGTAGAAACAAAAATAGGGTTAAAAATTCCAAGGAAGTAGACACATTTAGAGGAGAGGGCATCAAAAGTAACAAAATATGGGCAGTGACTATCTAAATTTGACAATTGGAAATAAATGGTCATATTTTTTAAAAGATTTTATTTATTTTATTTTTAGAGAGAGGGGAAGGGAGGGAGAAAGAGAGGGAGAGAAACATCAGTCTGGTTGCCTCTCACACACCCCCTACTGGGGACCTGGCCCGCAACCAGGCACGTGCCCTGACTGGGGAATTGAACTGGCGACCCTTTGGTTCGCAGGTCGACACTCAGTCCACTGGGCTACACCAGCGAGGCTGATCATATATTTTAAGAGAAATTCATTAAACTTTCCATCAGATGCCTAAATACAACAGTGAGACAGATCTGGATTAGTTTGTATATGTAATTAAAAGAAAAGGCTTGGATATTATCTGTTGCATTCAATAAGTTATTCTTCAAAGTAGTATCCTTCCTTAATAAAGTCTAGCGAAAAATATACTTAATTTTGAAAACAAAATGTAAAATAAAACATACAAAGTATAATTTCCTTTTTTTCTCTAACTTGTTTTTGTTTTGTTTATTTTCTGACCAATATGTGACCTACTAATTTTTATCTGTTTCTAGAAAAAGAGGACAGAACAGTCTAACATTATAGTTTCGTTACATTTCACAGCTTTTGTATAAAATATCTTTGTCACACATATGATCTTTTTGACTAAACTTACTGAGCTGCTACTAAGCACCAAAAACAGAAAATACTATAGTGAGTTATATGAAAGCTTCATGTCTACTTAAGAAGATAGATATTGTGTAGGTTCATCAAATAAATATAAAATTACCACTGTGATAAATAACTTGCAAAGAGGTAAACACATCTAAATTACTATGGGACTGTTTGATATAATGTTCCTTTTCTCATTAACATAGCTTCAAGGACTAGCAGGTAGTAAAAGAAGAGTGCTTTAAAATGCACCTAGTTCATAGATATGGTTGTTCATCTTTCAAGGAGACTACTGTGTTCTTTTACAAAAACATACTTAAAATATTTGGTCAGCTATCAATCATTGATTTGCATGTCCCTTCTGATATACTTTCTGTACATAAGTTAATCTTTCATTGTAAAATTCTTTCATTTATTCCCTGAAATTTTCTGGAAGAAATGCATATTTACTTTTACAATAAAAGATAATAGTAAAATAAATAAAACATGTATGATTTTGCAATATACACAACCCTTGAGCATTGCCTTTTAAAACCAGAATGCTTCCCATAGAATTCCCAAACAACCCCATGTTGTTTTTTGAAATAAGATAGTGTTACTATTACAAACCATAATAATAGCTAAAAGTAATTTGCCATTTGCCAAACACTATTCATTATACACATTAAGTAATTTAATAAAATTGTAAGACAAATTCTTTTAAAATTTAGAGTTTACACTGAGATATTGTGAAATAAACTCACCAGTTCTTTCTTGCGAGTGACTGCTCTATGTATGCAATGGTAAAACAATCACTGGAAACCTGAAATTAAACATACTAGGTTTACATAAACATACTTTATTTCATTACTAAACATTCTACTGGAAAAGCAAGAGTAATGATGCTTTACTGTCATTCAAGAGGACAAGAAAGTTTGAATCATGATGTAATAAATGAAATAACAGCGCAATTAACTATCCCTTTAGAAAAGCCACTATGGCTATATTCAATAGAGAGTATTTTGTCTACTTATAATTTTCTACTACTAGGAAATGAAATTAATCCTGTTTCTACTAAGAAACTAAAGAATGTTTTCTTTTCACTGAAGTATGTCAAACATTTTAAAGTTAAAATCCAAGGTAAATAAACAAATAACTAAAAATTATAACCATGAAGTTACAGAAGAATAGGGCAAACTTTCCTTTCATATCCACTCATTTAACAAATGTAAATCATATGTAATGTGTCAGGAATGATGTCAGATCACGGGGATGATAAATTCAGGGAGATCCCTTCCTGGAAGGGCTCATAGTTCAAAAGAAGGAAGATAAGAATAAAAATGCAATGTTATCCTAAGTGCTACTCTGGGAATATGCGGAGCATAAACAGATTTTTTTTTGCAGGTATAGTAACCAGTCCCACCATTCTTTTAACATTCTGTAAGTGATAACCTGTTAACTAATATGTGACTGCAGATAAGCAGCCTGTTTGCTCAAGAATTCTAGGAACTAACTTCAAAAGAAGCAGACTCCGACCTTCAGACATTATAGCTCTGGGATATTTGCTGACCTTCAACCAGTTATCCCGACAGACTGTGTTAACTTTCATGTAGCACCCTCCACAGAGAACTCTCAATCCCCTCCTGATGTCCCTCCTCCCTTCTCATCCAAACCCCTACCTGTACTGAAATGTTAACATGGTCTTTGCAACGAGAGTCTGCCATATTCTCAAGCTACTGGCTCTTGAATAAACCTACTTTACTTCCACAAACCTCTGTTTCTTGATTATTGACTTCCCAGCAGCAGGCAGCCAAACTTGGGTTTGGTATCAGTATCAACTAAAAACATGAAGAACCGCTAACCAGCCAGGTAAATGGAAATGGAATTTGAGAGTAATTTAAAGATGTGATAGAAAGTTCATTAGATGATTTTTCCTGTGGTATTCACATTTTGTTCAGTATCTGTGTAATTTCTCATTATACCCCCCCAAATTATGTATTCATTAAAGCCAGGGACTCTTTTTAATTCTAGTAATTTTGAACTGTTACATTCAGAATAATTAAGAGAACTTTAAAAACTAATGTTTTCAGAGACTACCTTCAGAGATTCTGATTTATTAAGTGGACCTCTCAAAGTGGGAAACTAACTGGGATTGGGAAAAATTTATGATATAATAGTTTAGGATTGAGAGACCCAAAGGGGCTACCACCCTAAAGCAAATGTACAAGTAAAATATTGTCTAAGAGACCTACTTGAGCAGAAGAAGTGTCACCCAGGTGAACAAACTCTTTCTCAAATAGATGGGCTTGCAGAAATTTCCTGCAACAATGAGTGAAATTCTTTCTTTCTTTCTTTAAATTTTTAAATCTTCACTCAAGGATTTTTTTTTTTTTAAGATAGAAGAAAGGAGAAAGAAATTGAGGGGTGAGGGAAAGAGGAGAAACATCAAAACATTGATGTGAGAGGGAAACATCGATTCGTTGTCTCCAATACACACATACACTGGGAATCAAACCTGCAACATTTTGTTGTATGGGACAATGCTCCAATCAAATGTGCTACCTGGCCAGGGAAAATTATTTCTTGATTTACAGTTTTATCTTACTGGGCAGGAATTTCCTGGAGCTAAATATTATGTTGACAGAGGCTACCTCTATTCTCAGTGCTTGTTAAGCTATGTGAATACAGGTGGTCTCAGTTCTTATCTCTTGGATAGGTTCTAATATTTTTAGATAAAGATTTTAATTACTGCACAGATATACCTTTTATTAATGATTGCATTCTCATAGCTATTTTTCTTAGCAATATAGTATATTGGTTAAATGTTTTTATCACAGTATTACATTTAAACATTTCTTACCTTTTGCAAATGCTTGACAAGTTGGTTCACTAGGAGTGTGAGAGATTTCCATTTTTCCTTTTCTTTAATATATCTCAAGGCTTTATGCTGTATTTCTTTTATTGCAATTGCATTTCATATTTATAGATCTTTTATAATTCTTTCCCTGGGAATTTATTATTGATAACATTTTAACATATTTTAATATTTTCTTTCATTGAATACATATATATGTATATACATATTAAAAAATTCTT